>JAQHUG010000034.1:8874525-8885410 GCA_028555095.1 Dicrostonyx torquatus
TCTTTGTGTCTATTTAAGCAGTCCAGGCAAGAGCAGTTTCTTGCCCAAATGGCTAGCAAACTCCATGAGGATCCTCTTTGATGCCCATCTTCCTCTTGAAGTAGATTGGTGCTGCCAGGAGCAGACGTGTCTCATTGTCATGAAAAGCCCTAAGTTATTAAAACATTAAATGCCATATTCTGTAGCCTTTGAAAGATACGAAGAATGCCTATCTAAAATATATCTATGTACATCTAATTAACATGACTACAAGCTTGACTATTATCGATGATTATCCATAAACAACCTATATTTCTTAATTATACATTACATTTTTAAATGGACTACACAATCACAATACCTTAATCAAGAGCAGAAATACATATACATATAACAAAATTGACATTAAATTTATATCAATAAATCAAGATTTATACCAATCTAAATTATTTATATCTATATCATCTCCCCCTTTAAATATAAAAGAAAATTTATAAACAATATTTGGGAATATGGATGTACTTTTTTCTCTCCAAACTGCTTCCTGCTATATGGAGGGCACTGTTAATTAGGTCTTTCATGGTATAACCTGTGTGGCAGGCACATCTCAGTTGGCAGTTGAATGAAGTAATATTCTGAAGGTGTTCACAGCAACCTTTCAGGAGGGCATGGTCTATCATACCATATTGGTGTAGAAGGAATCCACAGGGTCTTATCTTCTGTGAAAACAAAAGAACCTCTTGTCAAAAGCATCATATCCTTAGACCCAAATTGTGATGCAATAATATGTTTATAATATCCATGCTGGTTTAGCTTGGCAGCCCATATAACGAGATGTTTCTCTGTACTTCCTTCTCAGTCAAAAAATTTAAAGAAAACACAATAAAATACATAATCCAGACATTCTGTGAATTTTCCATTTTTACATGGCTTATTTTTATTTCTTTTAATCTTTAACTATCTGTAATCTGTCTCTTTAAAGACTTTACCCTTTTTTTAAGGCATTAACTTTATTTTATGATTCTATATTTTTCTTTTTCTCTCCCAAGCCTATGTAATTTATCTAACAGTATGACCCATTTAGAAGTATTTTGTCTGAATCTGTCCTATTGTGAATCTGTAATTCTTTACTATCCAGGAGCACTTTTGTTTTGCACTTTTAAAATGCTAAACTCTTAAGAATCTAAGTTGCGACAATCTCAGGTCAAATACAGGTACTACCTGCTTGCTCCACCCAGTCCAACATGGCGGAGCAGCTTGTACCTCTGAGCTGTGCGCATTGAACCGCTAGCATGGCGGGGCTGCTTGTCCCTCTGAGTCACCTGTACCTCTGAGCCCTGTGTGCAATGCCCCCTTCCAGGCAGGAGCCACACTCAGCACTCCAACCTGGAGAATGAGCTTTTTATCTGAGTTACAGCTGAATCTGTCACGCAGAGCAGTGCACAGCCTGGAAACATCTGTGTATGGCTGTGGAAATCCACCATGCTTTCCTGCCTGCCTAAGCCTGATCCCACCATCTGCCCAAGCAGGAAGAGCTGAGCCACAGGCATGGTCTCAGAGTACTTTCTTCCCTATCCCGAGTGGGCACACAAACATCCAGTCCCACAAAAGCCATTGAAATGTTTTTAGCTGGAGTTCGTGCTTGCTGCACATCCCAGGAAGCCCCTTTTTAAAACCGCCACAGCTTTTTTCTGCTGCTTTGCTGAATCAGGAAGTTTCTCTGTGGCACGCCATCCACAAACAGCAAAAAGCTGTGTTAAATTCTTTCTCTCCTTTTTAAGCCCTCTCAGGTTTTTAAGTGGATGTAGCTGACCACATTGGGCAGCCAAACTGTTGTAATGGGCACGGGCTGAATTCCTGGCATGAGCTGTATTCTCGGTGCCCTGCTCCGACTACCGGGCTAGCTTATACCTGAAATAACCACACAAAAATTATATTAACTTAATTACTGCCAGGCCCATTACTCTAGCCTCTTCTTGGCTAACTCTCACATATTACTTTAATCCATATCTAGTAATCTATGTATCACCACGGGGTGGTGGCTTAGCAGGAAAGATCCTAACCTACGTCCATCTCAGGCCAGAGAAACATGGTGTCTCCCACACTTCCTTCCTTCCCAGAATTCTGTTCTGTCTACTTTGCCCACCTAAGGGCTGCCCTATCAAAAGGCCAAGGCAGTCTCTTTATTCAACCAATGAAAGCAACAGAAATACAGAAGGATCTCCTACACCAGTTTTGGTTTTGTTTGTTTTTTTATTTTGACCATTCTGATTTAGGTAAAATGATATTTCAAAGTTGTTGACAGAGATTTCTGTTCCACCCAGTTCCACAGCCATCCAGTCCCAAAGAAACATACAAAAACATTAATTATAAACTGGTTGGCCTATTAGCTCAGGATTCTTACTAACTCTTACATCTTAAATTAGCCCATTATTCTTCCCTATGTTAGTCATGTGGCTTGATACCTTTTATCAATGAGGCATGCTCATCTTGCTTCCTCTGTGTCTGGGTGATAACTGCAGACTGAGACTTTCCTCTTCCCAGAATTCTTTTGTTCTTGTCACCCTACCTAACTACTGGCCAATCAGCATTTTATGAAAATATAAGTGACAAATCTTTACAAAGTACAAAACCATTGTCCTACAGCACAGAATAATTTTAATTTACATTTTCTTGATTTCTAAGGATAACACTTCTTAGGTTGTTTCTTTTCCATTTTATTTCTCCTTTTGAGAATAAAATGGGTCATTTTTTTTCTCTGACTCTTTTTCAAGTTTTTTTTTTATATATTCTACATATTAACTGTCAGATGTGTAGCTGGCAAAGATTCTTCCAATTCTGTGAGCTTCTTCACTTGGTGAATTGTTTCATTTGCTGTACAGAGAATTTTAGTTTTATGTTTCACTTGTCAATTGTTGATTTCAATTCCTGGGTAAATGGAATACAATTCAGAAAAGTCCTTTCCTATGTCTTGCCCATGTTTCCTTCTAGCAGTTTCAAGCTTCACACTGAGGTCTTTAAGTCATTTGTAGTTTTCATGTAAGGTAATACACATTGATCTAATTTCATTTCTTCTGCATGTGAACATCTAGATTTCCAAGTACCATTTGTTAAAGATACTGTTGTTTCTCTAGTATATATTTTTGGTACCTTTAGCAATTTTCAGATGACAGTAGTCACATGCCCTTGTGTTTGGGTCTGCTATTTTGTTGCATTGATGTTGCATTAATACACACACACACACACACACACACACACCTTCCACTTTTTTGCCAGTATCATACTGTACATATTACTATAGCTCTGTCATACAGATTAAAATTTTGTATGGTATTCCCTCAGCTTTGTTCTTTTTGCTAAAAATTACTTTAGCTACCAACAGACTCTTGTGTTACTATATGAATTATAGAAATTTTTCTGTCAAGAATGTTGTACAGATTTTGTTTGGGATTATATGAATTCAGAAACTGCTCTTGGTAAGATAGACATTTTCAAAATATTAACTTGAATAATCTGAGAGCATAAGAGGTCTTTTAATTTTCTGTATCTTCCCTAATCTATACTTTCAGATGTATGAATTTTTCTCTTCATGTCTTTTGCCTATTTTATTAAATTTATTTCTAGGTATTTTGCTTTATTTTTGAAACTAGAATGAATGGAAATGCTTCCATAATCTCTTTCTCAGCTTGTTTTAGACATAGAAAGGATACTGATTTTTAAGTTGATTTTGTATCCTGCCACTTTGGTGAGTCTCTTCTTTTTAAAAATCATTTCTAGAAGTTTCTGGTGAAATTTGGGGGGACTTTTAATGTATAATTTCATCTGTGAACTGTAGTAGGAGGCTGCTTGTTTGTTCCTGGCAACTTAGACCTAACAAAACTATATTATTTAAAATACTCTTTGACCTATTAGCTCTAGCTTCTTATTGGCTATCTCTTACATCTTAATTTAACCCATTTCTATTAATCTGTGTATCACCACATGGCTATGGCTTACCAACAAATTTTCATCCTGTATCTGTCTCTGGCAGGGTTACATAGCTTCTCTTTACTACACTTTCTTTCTCCCAGCATTCAGTTTAGTTTTCTTTGCCAACTTCTGTTCTGCCCTGCTATAGGTCCAAAGCAGTTCCTTTATTAATCAATGGTAATTACAGCACACAGAGGTGAATCCCACATCAGTGAACTGTATAATTTGACTTGT
The DNA here is from genome assembly GCA_028555095.1 of Dicrostonyx torquatus. NCBI lineage: Eukaryota > Metazoa > Chordata > Mammalia > Rodentia > Cricetidae > Dicrostonyx > Dicrostonyx torquatus. The sequence continues at coordinate 8,878,708 of JAQHUG010000034.1, forward strand.
TTTCCTATTTGTGTCATTCTAATTTTATATGTTTGTCTTATTGTTCTAGCTAGTGCTTTAAGCACTGTGTTTGAAAAGGAGTTAATGATAGCAGACAGTCCTGATTCATTTGTGATCTTAATGGTATAATGCATTTCTTTCTTTAGATTGATATTGGCTGAGGGTTTGTCAAACATAGCTATCATTACAGTAAGGAATGTTCCATCTAGTCCTGCTATCTTAGGATTTTTATCATGAATGCATATTTATGTCACCATAGGCCTTTTCTTCATTTGGATAGAATGTATATTCTTGGTGTGTTGGTGCTTAGACATCCTTTAGATCCAGTTGTTATGTGATATCATTAGGTTTGAGGTTTCTTTGCTTATTTTTTCCAGATGACCAATCTATTGGAGAAAGTAAGTTATTAAAATCACTCAATACTGTTGAGTTAGAGTTAACCTTTATGTTTAAGGCCATTAGTATACTTTTTAAAAGTTGTGTGTAGTACTTTAATGCATATGTTTAATATAAATATGTTCAATAATGTAATGTTTTCTCATTTGTGTCTTCATTGTCCCTTGATTATTTCAAGTGAAATCTCAAGGAAGTTTTAATTTGTATTTCCCTGATGATCAACAATGCTAAACACATTAAAGATTATTTCTTGTACTATTTTATTTTCTTAAAATCCTCTGTTTATTTCAGTAGCCCATTTTTTAAAAAAAATGAGTTGTTTGTTTACTTGGTGTTTAGCCTCTTTGATATTGGTATATTCTAGACATTAATCTTCTGTTAGATGTACAGCTGTAAAAGATTTTCCCTCATACTGTGGACTAATCCTTCATTGGATTATTTGTTTCATTTGTATTTCAGAAGTTTTAATTCTATGAAAATATCCCTTGGTAATTGTTTTTTCTATTTCTGGAGATCACATTCTTCTTTAGAAAGTTCTTACTTGAGTCAAATGCTGAAGTCTCCTCCCTATTCTATCTCCTTGAAAATTTCAGAGTTTCATGTTTAACATTAAAACCTTTAATCTATTTAGAAAACATTTACATGTAGAGTGAGAGAGAAGGACAAAATTTTATTCTCTCACATGAACATTTCTATTATAAGATGCATTTGTGAAGGAGTGTTGCCCAATGTTTACTTCTGACAGCTTTATCAAAAATCAGGTTTCTATAGAAGCATGGTCATGTCTGTACTCACTTTATGCTATGCAAGCTACAATAGCAACCTCCTTGGGAAGATCTTCACATGGGTGCAATAGTGACATAAATGTTAAGGTGTAACCATTTTTTTCTGATTAAATTAAGGCCCACTCTGTAGGAGCAAACAGCATGCCTGGTACTTTAAAACATTAGTTGGAGTGTTTCCCAGATCCTAGTAGTAGTAGTAAACATACTACTAATATTTTTTAAATTGATATAGTTTCAAACTACTCTCCAAATTTTATTCTATACTTATAAATTAGAGCAGCTCTCAGATCTCATCATAGATGCATCATTGTATAGTAGATAGTGGTTAATACAGAAATTCCCTACTGGTCAAAGTGCAAAAAATAAATAGCTATGGAATCCTCATCCACAAATAGAACATCTATATCACACATCCTCTTCTCAAGATTCAAGGACCATTGAGAGAGAGGAAGAGGAGTATTCACCATAATTAGTTTCACATAGTTTTGAGTGGCATCACCAATTGGTCTTCACAGTCACCTTCATGCTCATGATTGCAACATTCATGCCGTGAGATAATAGTAATAGACACACAATGTTCAAAATCATTCCTTCAAGTGTATTGTTAAAGATATGGGAAAACTCAGACATACAACAGAAAATACTAGCATTCAGCGAAAACCACCTATCTTTTGTCACTCTCTTCTAAACCCCTTCCTCTAAGACACTCTGTTGTCACTGTTAGCTGCATTTTATGTAACTGAACCATCACTTAGCAGTCCATTCTCTTTACGGGCCAAGGCTTACCTCAGCACATGTCTCTAGGTCTCCACACAGTTTTGGGTTTCCCTTGCTTTTTCACAAACTTGAGGTCACTAGGAATGAAGAGAATGAAAGCTGTTGTTTTTGGGTTAAATATTTGTACTCCCCTCCCCCTCCAAAATCAACAGAAGCTGCTGGGTTTCTAAATTTAAAAGTAGAAATTAGACCCATAATTATAGCTATGAAGTTGAATGATTTTCAACATTTCCCCCTATTCCTAACTTTATTATCTCATAGTTGAAATCTAAAATTCCCAGTCCTTATGTCCATTAATCTCACTAAGAAAATACAAATGTATTTATATAGCATGTCTAATAACCACTAGCAAGATAAAGAAATACAATTTCTATATTATTTGAGAATCTTTCCAAACATTCCTGGAAGAATCTGTGACTATTTCCATTGTGAACAAAAGTGATTTTTAAAACAAGATCTCTCCTTTTTGCCCACCCTGACGAAAGTTTAAGAATTCACACAAAAGATCCACTCAAAAATGAATAATGCAAGGATTTGTCATTTGCATGGAATAAGAAAGGATCACCTTTTAAAACATCATTATTTATGAATTTGACTTTAGCTGCCCTGTGATTAAATCTTTTTTTCTTCTAGCCAAATATTTGTGACATGAAAAATGGAATGAGTCTTATCATCAGTGTGATACTGCCGGGAGTGTATTGAGGAGAAAACGCTGACCTCATTAAGTGACAAGGAGCAGAGGGACGACCTCAGGGCACTGTCACCACCACCTTCCTTGCTTCACCCTGCTCTTTGGATTCCACTGAGGGATTTTCTTTTTCTCTTCAAGAGATTGCTGCTCGGGACAGACTAATACTATTAATAACAATAATCACATATAATGTCTAAAGTTTAGATATACAAACACACAAGATCTTTCAAGGTTTTATATTTTATAAGGTTTCAAATGTTCTGTCTAAAGGTAAAGAGATGGTGATGAGTTCTTCACCACAGTGACATCAATATAGACATGCTAGATGACATTTGGCATCTTTTATTTTCATCACCTCTTCACCTACATGCATTCCCCTGCCCCTACTAGTATCTTGCCTGGAGAATTGCTGAGGTAGCAGGAAAGCAGGTCAAGCTATGATATCAAATTACATCACTGTAGGTGGTTATGCTATCTCAGGTTGGTGAGAGCAACAGTGGCAGTCAATGTCAGGATTCACACACTCACCTTTGGATACCTTCATATAGCTCACACTGAAGCTACCAAGCAGAGGTTGCTCCTCTCTGTTTCTTGCTGTTTATTAGCTGGAGGCTGTCTTTAGTCACTTTCTAGGTGAGACTTTCCAACAGAACACATTCTCTAATAAAAGAGAGCAATGGAAAGGATGTGCTGGCTAAGCTGAAGTAACAGCCTGTTATAACCAAATCACAGGACTGACATTCTATACTTTGCCATAATTAGAAGCAAGTCACACGCAGAAAGGTCCTGGCATCACTGGGGCCGTTTAGAAGTCTGTACACAAATGCAGTGCGTACTACACATCACACAACTGTTCTGCAAATCCAATTCCAGATATTTGAAATGTATACTGAATTTTCAAGTGACAAAGTGAATTTTGCAAAGATGGCTCTTGTCACAATGTTATAAAATCTCGATTTAAAAGACAATTAACCACCCTTAGTAGCTCTAGCAGCAAATAAATTAACATTCGTAAGCCATTTTCATAATTTAGGGAAATGGGTATATTTTTAAATGTTGGTGTTGGCTTAGTTATAGTTTCTACTTTTCTGAAAATTAAACTTGGTTTTTCTCTTGCTCTTCTCTTAGGCCCAGTGGTAATGGTAAGGCTGAAACCTTCTCTGGGTTCTGTAATGTTGAACATGAGCATCAGAAATAGATCTGTTCAATCAAGGCCGTGCTGAATGGTGCAGGATGGAACACATATATTCCCAGTCCATGAGGAGGAGGCAGAAGGCTTGTCCTGAAAAATTAAGGAAGGAAAAAGTTTCTCATTATTCCTTCACCCCTCCTCAACTCCGTGTGTGTGTGTGTGTGTGTGTGTGTGTGTGTGTGTGTGTGTGTGTGTGTGTGTGGTGTATGTACATGTGTGTTTTGCAGAGGAGAGGGATTTGAGAGGGTGTTTCATGTAGCCTAGACTAGCCTCAAATTCACTGTGTAGCAAAGGGTGGTCTTGAACACCTGATACACATGCCTCCTGAGTGGGATTACAGGTATGTGCCACTACCACAGAACATTCTTAATGACAATAAAGCTCAGAGAACATATGCCTAGAGTTTCTTATGGTCAAGCTAAGTTGTAAATACCTCTAGGAGAGAATGAAGTTAATGAGAGCATTTAGTAATGGAGTACGTAGAAAGAGACAATTCCTGAGGATATTGAGAAATCTGAATAGAGACTTGCCTGAAACAGAAAAACATTACTTTTCATACAGAGCCTATCTGAGTTGTGTCCGGGGCCTGACCCATCCATGCTCTACAATACATCACATAACAGAACCTTAGCAAATGCACATCGAGTACAATATAAGAGAGAAATTTGGAGACAATTAGCATTGAGATACAAGGGACTGGGTCTTAGAACACATTCTCCCCACCAAGTCTTCCTTTACCCCCAAATCCCGTGGTTGTCTTCTTCCCAGGGTACCTTTTTGAGGCCTCTATTTCATTCTTGTGTCCCAAATCCTCAGGGATGGCTTAGGTGACTGTCTTCTGTTCATTCATAGCTGCTCCTAGCTCACTGCTGGGTAGGTGGGCTGAGCTTGTAAAACTCTATCTCCCTACACCCGCTGGCACAGGAAGTTGGCTCATAGAAGTTTCAAAAGAAAAAAAAATAACTCAGAATATAAGACCCAGAGCAGGAAGCAAAACTAATGAAGGAATGTCCTCGGCTTTCACAGGAAATTGTTTGCACTCTGCTGCTCTAAAAGGTACCAGATTTGACCCTTCATCCCTCCCCAACTCCTTCTCTGCTAACCTCCAGATAGAGGCAAGAGCCATCAGGGCCCAGACCGAGGCAATGAAAGACAGGCTGCCTTTCATGAAAACCATCACCAGAAACCGCTGGTCCCAGCCAGAGACCCCCAGAACAGTTCAGTCGACTGAGGTACTGGATTGGACAGTCTTGAGTGCAGAAATCCAAAGCTGTTCTCAGTGATTACAGGGACAAAGCATCTCTTTCCCATAAGAAACTAGAGGCTAGGGAGGAAATTTGTATTCCAGCTGCTTTTCGCAGGATATGGTGACAGTTTATCAAACGAAGTTCTGTTGATTTATGTAAATACTTTCATTCTATTCCCATGCTGGTTTGTGACTGAATAGTAAAGAAGGGCTATAGGACTACAAATGTTCTGAGACACTGAGGTAGAGGTCCTAGGCAGAAAATAATGATTGTTCATTTGCTTTTTTCTTTGCAGATCCAGGCAGCAATAATCCAGTTCATGGTTCACAGCACAGATGACTGAGCCTCCTAGGCCGTTACAAATAGCCTAAGTCTAGTACATGCATGCTCATTTGCAAGGTTTGACCCAGGAAAGATCAAAGTATCATGTTGAAGAAAAGGCTAAAGTGGTAGGAGATGACCTGTGGTCAGTGTGCAGGGCACACAGTGAAGTGACACAGTGGGCCCAAATGTGCAAGACTTAAACGTAGTGGTCTGCTATGTGCCTTTAGGGGACAAGCCATGCCCACTCCCTCCCTGTCCACTGAGGCAAGCTGATTTTCAGCTTCCATCCTGAGCCTCTTCCTTTTTCTGTCTCCCTCTCAAAGAGGCAGCTTCTGTTTCTCCCCACTTCTCCCCTTACCCCTTTTGTTTCTCTCTGTCTCTGTCTCTGTCTCTCTCATCTCTATTTCTCTCTCTGACCTCCCCTTCCCTTTCATAACCCAGTAAATTAATATCCAACATCATTCTGCATGGTGTGCCTACCCATCTGTCTGTCTCTTGCCCACCACTTGGCTCCCTGCCAGGGACCAGCCTCTTTCGGAGACCTGTGACAAGTTCTTGTGGCATGCTCATCCATTTGTCTCTTCTCGTGGGACTTGCCGCCCCTCAGGGCCCACTGTAGCCACTTGAGGAACTGCACCATCCCTGTGTGGGACTGTCTGCTGCCTGCTTCCACTTGAGGACCTGCAGCATGGTCTCATGGCCTGCTGCCTGCTGCAGCCACTCAGGAATCTGCAGCATTTTACTTTAATCCATTACACTAACCAGATCATGCACTACATGATTCATTCTTGTTTCCTTCACAATTTCGCTTCTCTTCTGTCTAAGAGGGCTATCTCTATCACTGTCTTTGCTCTGACTAAACGCTTTGACAAAAGCAACGTAACAAAGAAATAGTTTATTTATGCTTATATTTAGTTCCGGAGAGATACAATCCATCATGGTGAAGAGGCATGGCTGCAGGTGGGAAAGGCATGCATGGTAAGAGCAGAAAGCTTGCTGGTCATATTGCATCTGAACTCAAGCATCACCCCAAGGGACATACTTCCTGAAATAAGTCTCCATCTGCCAAATGGTCCACAATTCACAAACAGTCTCTCCAACTGTGCACCAAGTGTTCAAATGTAGAGGACCCAATGAAGGGTATTTCACTTCCAAAACACCATAGTAGCAGAAGGTCTTTTTGTAATGTTTGGCACTTTAAGAGAAAAGCCACGCCTACTCCCTCCCCCATCCGCTGAGGCAGGCTGATCTTCACTCTCTCTCTCTCTCTTCCATCTTCTGTCTCTCTCCC
>JAQHUG010000034.1:8903748-8931638 GCA_028555095.1 Dicrostonyx torquatus
GAAACAAACTAAATACCCCTCAACTGAAGAATGGATAAAGAAGATGTGGTACATTTACACAGAAAAAAATTGACATAGTAAAATTTGTGGGCAAATGGATGGATCTAGAAAACATCATATTGAGTGAGGTAACCCATACCCAGAAAGATACATAAAATATGTACTTACTTATAAGTGGATTTTAGACACAAAACAAAGAAAAATTAACCTACAATGGACAACCCTAGAGAACCTAGAAAACAAAGAAGACCCTAAGACAAACAGACATGCATCTATTCTACAGGGGAAGTAGAAAAGGACAAAATCTCCTGAGTAAATCGACAGCATGGAAACCATGGGAGAGGGTAGAAGAGGAAGGGGGAAAGGAAGGGAGCTGAGAAAAATACATAGCTCAATAAAAACAATAAAAAATAAAAAAGACCAGCACCTTGCTCCCTAGCCACAAGACAGAGACCTGCCTTTCACTATACAACTCTACACATGTCACGTATGCTTCTGGGTCATTTCTACAATCATGGAAATTTAGAGATTTAATCAGGATAGTCTCTGATATGTCTTTTCGACTTGAAAACATTTCAATGTTGATATTTCTATCATTTAATCTATCCAGAAGTGTTCACTGTACTCTGCACCATATGATAAATTTTAATATAAAATAAAAAAGTGGCCGGGTCATGGTGGTAATGCATGACTGTAATCTCAGTACTCAGAAGGCAGAGGCAGGTGGATCTCTGTGAGTTCAAAAGCACCAGGTCTACAAAGCAAGTTCTAGAAAAGTCAGAGCTGTTATACAGAGAAATCCTGTCTCAACAAACCAAAAATAAAATAAAATATTGTCAATCTTGATCCTATGTGTGGAGTAAAATTATAATTTACTGGAGCACAAGTGAGGAAATCTTTATTCTGGTTCTAAGTCTACCACTGACCATTGAATAATTGAGGGCACAACTGTCCCTTTTCTAGATCCTGTATCAGTTTATAAAAGGTAAGTTATACAAAGCAGATAAACAGTAAGGTGTAGTATGAGACCGCTTACTTGTTTGCTGGTCTCCCAGACTCCTGAAATAACCACGCAGAAACTGTATTATTTGCAATACTATTTGGCCAAGAGCTTAAGTGTATTTCTGACTAGCTCTTATATCCTAAATGAACCCATCACCATTAATCTGTGAAACTTAATGTGAAACCACACCATGAAGCTGTGGTTAACCAGCAAAGTTTTAGCATGTCTGTCTCTGATGGCGACTCCATGGCTTCTCTCTGACTCTGTGTTCTTCCTCCCAGAATTCAGTTTAGTTTTTCCTGCCTTGTTCTGTTTTGCCCTGCTCTGCTATAGGCTCAAAGAAGTTTTTTTATTAACCAATGGTATTCACAGCATACAGAGGGAAATCCCACATCACCAAGGTTCTTTTAAGGTCTTTGATACCACTTCTCATGTCAGAAAAAAAAATTGAAGTATCAAATTCAAGTGTAAAATATAGTGCTGCAAAGTTAATCCCCATAGTTTCTGGACCACTTCTAGTCTGTGGATAAAGATGTCAAATAACTTATTCAGCCACCTCCTTTTGAATACTCGAGCTCTGCAGCAACTGTGCCAGAAAGTCAACGTTCTCCCCTCAGTGACCTGTCAATTTGTCCTTGAATAGTAGCCTTGCATTCTCAATGAGGTGCCAAAGCAATTTTTCCTTACGAGATGAAAAGAAGTGATCACAGAACTGGCCCATCTCTGAGTGTAGACATCTTTCCCAATCTCTTTTCATCGAGGAGCCAATGATTCATTCAACAAATGTGTGCATGAGCAACACAGAGAAAATGAATTAGACTGTCTTCCTAACTCCCAGCTATTTCTCTCATTTTTCCTGTTTGCATCTTGGAAGCACTGAAAGGTTTATTATCTAGGTGTTCACATTTCCTTTTTGGATTAGGGAGTACCAAACTTTAGGCCTGATAATGTAAATTAATCAAAGTATGTCCTCATTTCTGAGAGAATTAATTTTTGGAAAAACATAAAAATGTACTATTAAAAATTGTACTTGTGTACAGAAAAGAACTGTACCTATTATCTAACATCAATACCACATCACTTTTCTTTTTTTTTCCACATCACTTTTCTAAATACATTCCCAGCAGTTCCCTGTTTCAATGGGTTTCAGGGCCAATAATGTTCAACTTCAAAAGCTTAGATGACCTCACATCCCTCCTGTCTCCTCTTGATTTCTTAGCTCCAAGCCCATTCACTCCTCCAACAGAGCTTTATAGAATGACAAATAAACAGCATGGTGTGATGGAAATGACATTGAATTAAGGGTGGAGATGCTCAGGTTCATATTCTGAAAACAAATTTGTTAATTACATGGCCCCGGTAGAGATTTCTATAAATCTTGTCTGCAACTGATTAATCCTATACAAACTGGTAACAACTTTAACTGGCCAAAAATTCTTTTCAAACTTATTATTGCACAGAGGAAAAATTAAAATTATATATTTTTATACCTTACTGTTTATTTATATATAACTAATACTCTGAAGTGATTATCTTGCCAAGGAAGACTTTAAAGTCAGAAACCTGAACAAATTGATTACTGTATTACTCACTGTCACAAATGCCCTGAAAACATAACTAAGTAAAGGATAACCTGAGACTTCTGTCTTGCTATACTCAAAGCTGAGGTGCAGGCAGTAAAAGTCAGATGGGAAGAATTTTTTCAGTTGTAGCAGAGCATACCACATCTGTTTCTCTCTCTCTCTCTCTCTCTCTCTCTCTCTCTCTCTCTCTCTCTCTCTCTCTCTGTCTCTCTCTCTGTCTCTCTCTCTCTCATTGATTTTTTAGGTACTCAACAGACTGACCTTACTATTGAAAAACATCTCCCTCCTACCATTCCACACATCTCTTTTAGGCTGTATATTAATTACCCTGCCTTTATAAATCATCTACATCTATTTATTTCACTTTTGATGTGATAGCATTCTAGTAACTTCCAAAGTTTCATGATATAGTTCTTTAAACTTGTGATTGTACAAAAGGTGGAACAAAAAAGGTGCCTTTGCATTATTTGGGTCCTAGACTCTCTAGAAATTTTTATGGGTAAGAAAATGCTACTGATTTTAGGAATTATGGGAAGAAAATTAGCGAAAGAGAAGCTATGAAAGTCTGATAGCCATCTCATCTTAGGACCAGCCTTCGAGTAAACTACCTTAATGAAGATTACTACTAATAGTTGCTAACTGGAAAGCCCCTCCCTCGACAAGACAGCAATACCCACTGGTCGGTACAGAGATAAGCCACTCCAGAGACAGTTTCGGGGACCAGCATCTACTTTATTTTCTGGATAGCAATCACTTGTATAGTGGAAGTCTGCAAACTGTAACTGGTTAGCACATTACCTTGAATTGGACAGTGAGTGCTTGTCCCATCAATGTCTCGATGCAGAAGAAACACATAAAAAAAATGTGGAGAGTATAGACTTGTCCACACTCCAGCTGCCAGCTACTCAAGCTACTTCAGAAGTCAGTGTTCTGACTTCAGACACAGTGTGCCGTGCTTCTTACTTAGAAGTGCAGCATACCAAGTAGACTGGCTGTCATGTCATGCTTGCATTTTCTCCCACAACTACACATGAGTTCAAGCAATGCATTCCATGTTATTTTTTGGAAACTATAATTAGCTACAACAAAATATCTTAAATTGAAAAAAAATGGTATTCCTGACACAACCCAAATGGTTATCAACTTACTGTGCAGCATAAGCTTTGGCTTTGAAATCAGACAACAATGAAACATTGTTAGAAAGTGTTTTTCTGAGAAATCAGTTAAATTTTCTGAAATTAAGTTATCTAATATTAATATCAGAAAATCTAATAGTAATCCAATGCACTTAACGAATGAAGACGAAAAAGTAAATTTACATGACATTGATTAGATTTTTCTTTGTTACACTCTACCATCTTATATATGATCATGAACAAGGAAACATCGGAGTAACCATCTGACCTTAAGTACATCATACTATAATTGGAGGATTCCAGGTAAAGTTTCATGAACAATCAAGTAAAATATATAAATAACGTCGTGGAAAAAGACATGAGGCCATTGCAAACTAGGTGCAAAATGATTCTATCAAGCTGTGTTTTCACAACTCACTACTGTGCCTGGCTCTCTGGGAGCCACAGTTGCTTTAAGTAGCTGCCAAGGGGTTCATAAATGTTTAAGAGCTTTGTCCAGTCCCACACAGAGAGCTTTAAAACTTTAAGTGTACTTTATCCTAACCTCAGGTTTTAGGTTATGCAAGGAATCATCTATGCAAGGATTCAGGTTAGTATCTTTAAGAGATTAAGAGCCTCCAGGGGCTTCCATAGCAGTCCCAAGAAAAACAGACAGGCCCCATTTCATCATTACAGAGATAGATGTTTCAACATGATCTTCTACTGACATCCCATGTCTGGGCACAGGGCCAACACATCTCTTCCTTGGGAAATGAGGGCTTGGACACCAAGCTAGCTTCCTGTAGAAGGATCAAACAGCATGATACCCCATACAGATAAGAAATCTGGATGTAAATAATTCATGTTCTTGAGTGGGCCTGACAACTTTCCCATAAATATCTAATGAGGTCCACTAGAACTAGAAACCACGCCAGTTACTTCCCAAGATGATGCTGCCAGCACAAATAAAAATGAATAAATAAGTAGAAATGAACAGCAAAAATACAGCTTTCTGACTTATTTTATTCATCCTTTTTTATTTTAAAGGAGGTAAAAATCTCAGAACGATTATTAGACTGCCCACACACACTTGACTAAAAAGTGACAAAGTCCATTTTCTGGGCTGAATATTAATGACATTTATTATAAACACAATATTAAAATCATTCTATCTATAACTAGAAAAACAATAAAGCATCCAGTCACTAAATCACTATGCTCAGAGCATTAAATGATTAATTTATCAATGTCATCCTTTTTGTACAATAATACTAATTTTATAGTAAAAAAATGGGAGAATTAAGATATTAAGTAGTATTTAGCTAATGAGATGGCCCACTTAGGAGTCCTTCACTTTGTTTTGCATTGCCACTGATGGATAAATTATAATACACGCTGTCTTGCTACCCAACAACTTTGCCACTTCAGTGAAGGTCTGGGTGACTTGTAAGGTATATGTGGTTTGCCTAATAGAAAAAGAAATCTAAATAAATGGGCATATTTGAGTATAGTTCATGCATCAAAGGATTCCTTGCAACCAGGAACACCCACATTTGGTTTGGCAGATGTCTGGATAATTCTAAGGATATATCTTACTTCTGTGTTTTACTTCTATGGTCTCAGACTCATTGCTCAAATGATGTGGATGACTGTCAGATGCAAAAACCAAAGTTATGGGCAAAAGATCACATGGGACATGAGAGTACAAAGAAGGCTACTGATGCTGAGGGCAGTGAGAAACAGGGCCTAGAAAACATCAGCGAGAGAAGCAACAAGAACAAGTTTCATTTGGAAAATATCATATTTAAATCTAATTCTTTGAAAGCTTGTAAAAATTAAGATTCAAATTTAAAGAAGGACTATGAGAAGACACATATGTTGCCCTCAGAAAAAATCTCCAGGGGTATCTGGAAGAAACAAGGTGTGGGGATGTCAGGTGGTAGCACAGTTGGGCCAGCAGTGTCTAATCAAGAAAGAGGAACTCAAAATAAGCTGGATGATTCAGGTTTTATCCCTGATTTTAGGGGAGAAATCCAAATAGAGAGCATCTCATGTTTTAAAGAAATACTTAGAATGAAGAGTGTCCATGGTCTTATCCGAACTCTTTTTTTTATCTCTTTCTTTTCACCTCAGTACACACGAAACACAGGAGTCTCAAGATGAATTTAGAACCACAAAACATATCTATCAAAGCATTAAAGAACACACCCTGATTTACTCAAATTGTCTCTGATGCATTTTCTGTTAACTTTCCAGTGGAGTGTTCATGAGGATTATTGCTTTCATGCAATACCTTGTTAAATTACACTCATAGATGATTCTAGTTTTATGTGTATATTTGTGGAAAATAAAAATGAAAGAAGGAAGTTAAGATGGAAAACATGGCTTTAGGAGTCTTCCTTTTCATTTTCCTCTTCTTTTGGGAGGCCTTTTCAAAATTTTTTATTAAAGAATTTTTGGATATTATAATTGTATTACTTTCCCTTCTCTTTCCCATCAAATCCTTCCACATAGTACTCTTTATAATTCTTGGCTTCCTTTTTTTAATTGCTGCTGCTGTGTGTGTATGTGTGTGTTACTAAATACATAATTACAATCCATTCTGTCTATGTAATGTTATTTGTATGTATATGTTTTCAGGGCTGAACATGTAGCACTAGATAATCGATTAGCATGCTGTTTCTTGGGGAAGACTATTTCTACTGCTCTCAGCATTCCTTAGTTGTCTGTAGCTTTTGTCTAAGCTTGAGCCCTCTGGTAGTTCCCCCATACATATTAGCACATCTGTTGGTATCATCATTGATCAGGTCAAGTTTAGGCAACCTAACTCTTATTGTCTTTTTGTCTTCTCTTCCATAAGGATCTCTGAGCTAGGTATCAATCACTGTTGTGTTGTAGATATACCACTTGGGACCCCGCTCAACAACCCTGTATTTTGATTGGTTGTAAAAGGAAACAATCAACAGCTCTACCTATCTATGACACATATAAACCACTACAACAATCAGCTGGTGTAGGAGGTCCTACTGTATTTGTGTTGCTTTCATTGATTGAATAAAGAAACTGCCTTGGTCTTTTAATAGGGCAGAACTTAGATAGGTGGGGAGACAGAACTGAATTCTGGGAGGAAGAAGCAGAGTCGCAGAGAGAGGGAGAGAGCCACCATGGAGTTGCCAGATTCAGACATGCTAAATCTTTTCCGGTACGCCACGACCTCATGGTGACATACAGATTATTAGAAATGGGTTGAATCAAAATGTGAGAGTTAGCCAATAAGAGGCTAGAACTAATGAGCCAGGCGGTAATTTAATTAACATAATTTTCGTGTGGTTATTTCGGGGGTTAAGCTAGTTGAGTGGCAAGATGCAGCATGCATGTCCTACTACAATCAGCAAAGCTCAATATGACTAAGTACACAGTTGTTGCATGCATACATTGTTGGTAACCAACAGCTTGCTAATTGGGCTTAAGGCCTGCTCAACTAGAGGGAAGCCTTGCCAACTACGTAGCGCTAATAAAGTCATGGATCTTGGAGGAATAAATACATCCACTGCTTTACTAAACCAGCATGACCCCTAACTATTCTCTAAATATTTGTCCTTATATCCATAGAAAAAAGCAGTCCTTTCCCCTTAATCAAAGGACCTTCTCTTTAGAATAGATACTGGCCATTATAGAAAACCACAACTGACACAATGTCCTTTTCTTTTCTAAGAGGCCCCAAGTAGGCATACACACATGTCACCGTTTGTCAGTCTTTCACACTGGAGACCGAAGTTACATGCTTGAAAATCTTTAATTTTTTACAGCACTATATTTTATTTGTTATTTATATATTTTTGCTTTGGGGAGATAGGGTGTCACAATGGAGCCCATGCCTTAAATAAATCTTGTCTCAGCTTTGTGAACTCTAGGATAAAAAACATGTCTCAGCAAACAGCCTAGTTCCACAAAATTCAAATAAGTATATATAGACATGCAAACTTCACTGCCATTGAGGAACAGAAGAGCGCCATTGCCTTCAGACCTGTCCTTGTGCCTTCTTGCTGGCACTCTCAAACCTCTGGCAACCATCAATCTAGTTTTTGACCCTACAATTCTGCCTTTGCCATGTAATTATAATTATAAAGTATGGAAATCATTTGAGTACTGCATTTTGAGAATCATATATGATACATATTTGTATATAGATGTGTATATATCATGGACATATACTGCAGTGGGTAGTATTTCACTATTTAGCTATATCACATATGTCACATTTTGACATTTATTCCCTAGTGGTCAGCTATTATGGGTTGTATTCAAATTTGATGATCAGGAATAAAGTCATTATAAACATGGGTACAAGTTTTCATTTCACATGGGCATAACCAGAGCAGTGAGTTTGCTAGGTATTGCATAGTAAACATTCATATAACTTTAACTTTACATATGTCTGAAAAACTGTTTTCAACAGTGATTTTATTACTTTGGACTTTGATAAGCAAAGCATGAAAGTTTTCTGAGCTCTACATCCCAGGACCCTTGATATTTCTGAATTACCTTATTTGTCATACCATTTCAACAGATGTATAAAATTCAGAAATTATTTTATAAAGTCAAATTTATAGATTCTTCATATATCTTTTGCTTTAACTTTTTGTCTGAAAATTACAGCTTTAGGAGATATATATACATACATATATACATATACATATACATATATACATATATTCTTTTCAAATAGATTTTTATGAGCTATAAGCTATGGGATGGAGAATTTTATACACATGTAAATATTCCACTTCAAAATATAATTTCCCTTCTGGCCAAATCCATCATCTGTCTATAGCTTTTCAACAAAGGATGAGTGAGGATTCATGAGCTCTTCTCCATCCATGCTAGATGAATGCCTTTGTCTTGTGCACATGACCACAGCTGCTGTGAGTTTATGAATACATCAGTTCCTCATGCACAGAAGACTCTGCTTTGCTCCAGTCCATCCTGACCTCACCCTCTTTCTACAGTTCTTCTATGATATTCCCTGAGCTTTGTGAAAAGGGCTTTTATACAGATGTCAAGTCACATTATGGCTGAAACTCCATTAACCCTTGTTCTGTTCAATTTAGCCAGTAGTAAGTCTCTGTGTTAACTATCTCCCATGGTACAAAGATACTTCCTTGATGATTTCTCAGAGATACACTAATCCATTGGCATAGAGATAGTACTTAGAGGGTAGTTGTTGACTGTGCCGTCTTGAATAAACTCACACCCATACAAATATTAACATCAAAAATGGACTCTGTTTTTATTTTTGCAAAAGCAGAAAAGGAAAAGGGAAGGTTGGAGGTGGCTCCAGGAAGAGCTTCAGGGAAGAGCAATAGATATGTTTAAAATTTACTGTGCTCATATGTGAAAGTCTCAAAAATTAATGAAAAAGTATTAAATATATATTAGTATTCATTAAATTACTTATTTAACCTTATAAAAGTTAATGTCTATATGTGGGTTCAGTTGTGACACTTCAACATTTTATAAACTTGTAGCCAGATTTATTTGACTCCCACTGACAGTTAAGTAAAAGGTGATTTGTGGAGCTTGGGATTTTCTATGGTGTCCAGTAGTGGTGAAAGAAACCTGATCACATTTGCAGAATCATAAAGAGGCTCACCTAGGCACTAAACAATTTAAGCACAAACTCTGCTTAGAACTAATCCCAAGAACTTCTACAACTTATTTGTAGTGATTATTTCTATAACAATATTAAGAATATTCATGTACAAAAATTAGTACCAGAGATACAGTAAATCTCTGTAACAGATTTACTAAAACATATATAGTATGATGATTGCTATAGTCTTTGAACTCTGCTCTAGTCCCAAATCATGACTCCATTAAGTTCCCTAGAATCAAAATACATAATTTCAGTCCACATCCAGATGCTGACTGGCTGTTTAAAAGTAGGTAGCTGGATATACCTTTCTGAACCCCAATCATCTTAAATGTAAAATGGGGGGATGGCAACCCAGTTGCTAAAGGTTATGAAGAAATGAAATGATCATTTAATACAAATTTTGACAAAATGAAGATTAAAAGAATAAGTTCTTGTTAACTCACTTTATAACATCTATTGTGCACTTTATAACATCTATTGTATTTTTACAATTATATGGCTGTGTGAAATGTCTGAGGTTAAAGACTGTATGCCAAGTAAAATCTAGATAGAAACTTTGCTTGCATATTAAAAAGTTTCACCAGATCATTTTTAAATGACTTAAGAGAACTAAATAGCAAACATCATTTGACTTGGGAAAAATGGATATTGAAAATATCTGTAGCAGGATGATGGAATATAATTGTGACTTGTGAGGCACTTATTAGACAACAAGCTACAAAGGATCTCTAGAAGTCCCAGGGCCTGGTGTCTTCTCAGGTCAAAGGTGACGGTAACTCAATGTGCTGAAGAAAAACAAAGAATCAGAATACATGAAGTATGAAATTACATTGGCCAAAATAGATGACAACTGGTGTGGAAAGTCCTTCTATGTATGTGTTGCTTTTATTGGTTAATGAACAAAGATGCTGCTTTGGCCTGTGATAGGGCAGAATAGAGCTAGGCAAGGAAGACTGAACTGAATGCTGGGAGGAAGAAGGGGGAGTCAGGGAGAAGACATGTAGCTGCTGCCAAGGACAGACATGCCAGGAACCTGCCAATAAACCACAGCCATGTGGAGATACACAGATGAAAAGAAATAGGTTAGCCAAAGATATAAGAGCTAGCTAGCAATACGCTTAAGTGATTGGCCAAGCAGTGATTTAAATAACACAGTTTATGTGTGATTATTTTGTGGGCTGGGCAGCCAGGAACAAACAAGCAGTCTCTGACTACTATATGGATATTTATAATCTTTAACAAGTCCTTGCTATGTAGCCGGCTCTGTTCTTGGCACTTGTCATGTGTTAACTAATTCAGCATTTACAACAATTTAAAAAGTACTCTTCTTGCTCACCTCATCCAACTACAGTTGAGCAACCAAGACAAAGGTCATGACTGGGTGCGGAGTGGGCTTCCTCTTCCAAGCCCTTTTGACTCGGCCTGCAAGCAGCCCTTATCCAGCGGCTGCTGATCCATCCAGACTGTCCTGTTCCCCAGTGCCTGCTGACATTGTACTTCTATGGCTCACTCCCCACCATACTCCTTCAACTAGAGCTTCCACCCATAGAGGACAATATTCTTCCTACATATGCTCCTTTTGTTTGGTTGACACTTGGGTTCAAGCCAATAGGAAATTAATTAGCTCTTTAGTATTTGTTATTATGCATATCATTAATGATATTTCTAAATTCTTAATCTTGATCTGTTTAAATTTTCTTCTTCTTATTAGGAACACTTCGTATAATTTTTCCTACATTTATAAATGCATTTTGGGATCTGCTGGGCACATTTACAATATTTTTTATCTTTTAATTCTTAATATTCTATAATTCTATATCTTGGTCATTTATCATATCAAATAGTCAAATGCTCCCATTTTGCAGAAGTTTTTTTAAAAATCTTTCAGGTTCCCATCAAGTTTTTCTTAAAACAAATATTGAAACTTATTTTACGTCAATTTGAGGACACTAGATTTTAGTGTCCTCAAATTGACGTAAAATTTATTCTTTTCATTGATAAATTATATTTTTAGATGTATTATGCAATCTACTAAATGAATTTCCTAGTACTTTTTATGGAACAAAGTAGAAAAATATTTAACAAGAGGCTTACATCCTTCCAAACAGAAAATTGTGTTCTATCTTGTGAATGTCCTTGGGATTGCGATCATGCCACTGTTACATGTGTGAAATTTAGATGAGCTCCCTCTGTCTTGATGAATAACACCTAAAACTGCATTTTCACCCTCTTTGGAGATCTTACATGTCTAGCATTAGTGGTTATTTAAGAGTCAGAGAGTTGGCTCAGTGCCCAAGAGCACTTGTTGCTCACGCAGAGGACTCAGGCTTAAGTCTGAATACTCAAATGGCAAAGCACAACCCCCTGTAAGTCTAGTTCCAAGGGAACTCATGGGCTCCTATAACATCTAAGAAAACCAGGTGCCTGTGGTCTATGGTACACATAAAAATATTCAAATCAATAAACCTGAAAATGTGTTATTGAAGGACAGGACCAGGTTCATATATTGTTTGGATGAGAGCCCTTGAAAGTTGAAACATCCACATTTTGTTGTCATAAACTCTTCTTACATATGGTTTTGTTTAGCTTATCTAATTAAGATAGCATCTCTACAACTCATCTATAAACAATGGCAATATACAAAGTTTTGCCCATGACTTTGGACTGATATAGATTTAATTTATAGAATCAGTTTCTCACAAAGAACATATTCAGTTTTTAAGACAAAGCAAAACTCTCTTCTGAAGTGACTGTGTCATTTCCCGTTCACAAACAGCACACACAGAACTCTACCTAGTGCAGTGGTTCTCATCCTCGGATCACAATCCATTGGGTGGGGGTCAAACAACCCTTTCATTAACATTGCATAGCAAATATTTACATTATGATTCATAGCAGTAACAAAATTGCAGTTATGAAGAAACAATGGAAATAATTTTATGGTTGGGGGTAACAATGACATGAGGAACTATTTTAAAGGGTCCCAGCACTGGGAAGCAAAACTCTCAACACCTGACCCAGTGTGGCACAGGTTTTACTTTTGTGGATTTGACTGTGAAGAGTGGCAAGCAGCAATGCTTAGGGGGAGAGCAAACACCTTTTAATGCTCATTATTACATCCATAATTTGCCATCCTTTTGAGATGTGACCTTCCCATTAGTATCATTTCTGGTCTTGTTCTTCAGTTTGGGGACACCCAGTGATTCTTAGAAATTTAATATATAAAGATTTTAAAACACATTAATATTCATACATAAAATGAACCTTTTTTATTCTTATGAACTACTAATAGCTATCCCTAGTTTGCTGTTCTCCTCTTTTATCACAATTCAGTTACAAAGAAACATTTTCTAATTATTATCTGGTTGGAAGAGTGATTGAATAGCATGTGCAAAACCTTGAGATCAATTCTCATAAATGTGAAAAATGATTTTTTCTCTGAATGTTTTTGGATCAACCTTTTATGTGGAAGCTGTTCTATTTCCTAATTATATTCTAAGGTTTACATGTTCTAATTCAGAAGAATATTCCATCCAAATGATGTGAATGTATATGTGATCAGGAGGTTGGTGGGATGTTATGGGTAGAAAAGAGATTTCCCCCATGGACTCTCAGGTTGAAGACTTGGTCCTCTGCCAGTGGAACTATTTAGGGAATTTTACTCAAGACCTAGCTGGAGGAGAAAACTAACAGGTTCTTTGTCCTTAGGAGGATATATCTTGACTTGTCCCCTTTCTGTATTTCTTTCTGTTCTGAGTGGCATGAGGTGAGCCGCTTGGCTCCACCTATCTTGCTGCTATATTGACTGCTTCAGCCGGAAACAATAGAGCCAGTGGCAATGTAAGGAACCCTGATGAGGCAAAAATCCCCTCTTCTTTGAATCTTTTCTCTTAAACATTTGTAGCAGCAGTGACACAACTGACTACATGTACAGCATAATCTTTTAAACCAAGTGGCTAATTAGTTATCTAAATATTCCTTATTTCAAGGTTATTTTATCCACCAGCTTGAAATGCTTTCCTGACCATATATTATTTTCCCACACAGAAGTAAGCCTCTGATTGACTCCCTGTTGCATGCAATTGAGCAGCTGTCTCTCTGTACATGGATGAGAACAAAGTTTCATTATTATCCTGGAGCAGACCCAAATATGCACAAGGCTTAGTTTATTTCCGCTCTCTTTGAGCTACATTTTTGACATCCATTCTCATTTTCCCAGCCCATTCCATAGGAAAAAAAAAAGTCAACTGATACGCTTCTACATTCATATTGAAATCATTGATTATCAAATTCATATCTCAATTGCAAGAAAGCTTTTTAATCACTGAGAGTTTAAAAGAACATCTTTTGTCTAAATTACTTTAATTCATCAGTTTCTTTACCAAGCTATCTGTTTTTATGTTGTAAAATAATTGCATTTCTCTTTTTTTAAGGGGAGTTATCATTTCACTTTCAAATAATTACACTTGTTTCTTTTCAGTCTTTAACATTATTTCTCCTTATCAATGTTATTACACCTTTTATTTCTTCTTCTACTACTCTCTAGAGACAAACCAAATATTGGTGATTTTTGTCATTGGTATTGCTTGTTCTAAAGGTTTAGTACAGGCACTTTTCTACCCTCTTTGATTCAAATGACAGTCTATTTGGAAACATTCTTCAGTGCTGATCCAGACGTGCTCAGTGTTTGGACTACAGGTTAATGTTTCCTTCAATGTTTTTGATCCTTTGGCCATTTCTTGTTCCTCTTGATTGATTTGAGGCACCGAAAAATATGTAAATATGCATTTACTCTTTGTGTGTCCTGAAGTCCAAATGTTTTGCATATCTGTCTAAAGCATTTTATTATTCCTGACATCTTTTACAAGAAATAATGAGATGGATA
Organism: Dicrostonyx torquatus; assembly: GCA_028555095.1. Taxonomy (NCBI): domain Eukaryota; kingdom Metazoa; phylum Chordata; class Mammalia; order Rodentia; family Cricetidae; genus Dicrostonyx; species Dicrostonyx torquatus. The sequence continues at coordinate 8,917,991 of JAQHUG010000034.1, forward strand.
GCTTACAGATTGTTTTGGGATCCCCAACAGGAAGCACATTCGTGTTTAAATGCTAAGATCATTCACATAATCATATTTATGTCAGTCTGAAAGCAGAGAGCTTCTTAATTATTATTATTGATGACTTCTACAGAGGATTTCCTGAGAAATCCACATATGTTCTAAATTAGTTGCATTGTCTCCAGTTAGCCCCAAAATACCATGACCAAACCCAAATCAGGGAACCCATGTAGAAGCTGGCTTCATGCCTAATCAATCTCCTTCTAGAGAGGTGAAATGTCCCAGGCAAAGAGAGGAGTAAGATATGGGGCTATGTGAGCAGGAGCCTTTAGCATATTCTTCCTCCCAGTGAAGGCAGCAAAGACCTTGTGAACTTTTTGCCCTTCAGTGAAGGAGCATTTTTCTTCCTCTAACCTGAAGACACCATGATATCTAGATTGTGACTGCTACCTGCCTGGGAACAAAAATACCCATTGAGCAGCTCCTGAACCTTGAGGGTTCCTCTGACAGAAAGGGCATCAAAACCAGAAGGGTCAAGTGAGTGCCCAACATGTCAGAGCCATGTGCTAGATGAGGTGTAAGACATTGAAAGAGGACAAGATAGAATTTTTACTTTTTCTTACTTTGGCAACTGAGTTATTCAAGGAAAGATTTCCAATGTAAAGCAGGTATTCATCCACAGAATGAGTCACAAGGGGAAGAAGTTGAAGGAGACATATGAACAGCATAGATACTTTAGCAGGATCCAGAGAATGACTGAAAAAGAGTAGACAGCAAGCACGAGCATTCCAATGATAAACATTATAAAAACATGCAAGCACAGAGTATAAAACGAGCATTGTTTGGGGGGTTGGAGGCACCGAAGGATGCATAAAAGTTTGTATAAGGGTACATAAAAATTATACAGTAAAGAACTAGTCAAAAAGATGCTCTGGGAAAAACTATAAACAAAATAATAAAAGACAGTGTTTAGTGTAATGTAACTACCTGCCAACTGTATCTATATGCATTTTAACATATATAATTCTTCTAATCCCCACACTAGTGCAGCTGTATTAATTTGTGAAGGTCATTGTAGTTGCCCTGTGGAAGGTGAAGTAGAGATATTGAGGTTATAGGCAAGGGAAGGTAGGATATAGATCATGGACACCTTATTAAACATTTAGGCTTACTTGTGACAGTGCAGGCCTTAACACTGATGAGAACTTGGAAAGCCAGAAAACTGCTCTGAGGATATTGATGCCTATTGGTGGATTTTCTTGTTTGGGAAATGAGGAAAGCATCATCTTTCCCTTCTCTACTGATCAAGATAATATTGAGAACCGAAACTCAAGCCTGTAAGCAGTAAATTGCTTCCTGAAAAGCGAAGTCTCATGCAAAGGTTGAGTCTTATTAGTAGAGAAGGTTACAGAGCTACAGAAACTTAGTGTCCCATCATTCTCTATGGTGGTAAAATAGTAGGTTGCAAACTATTCGAGGAGCATGAGTAGTGACCCCCTAAGACATGTGGCTGTAGTCTGATTTCCTCTTTCAAGAAACAGGGGCATTGGTGTGTATTGAAGTTTCAGGATCCTGCTTTTAAAGACAAGTCAATATGATTTAAATTTTTTACATATGTCTATTTACTTATTTTACTTTGTGTTTGCGTGTGTGTATGTGTGTGTGTGTGTGTGTGTGTGTGTGTGTGTAAGTCAATGGATAACTTGGAGGATTTGGCTCTCTCCTTCCACGTGAGTTCTGGAAATCAAGCTAAGATTGCCAAGTCTAGAAACAATTGCCTTTACCCACTCAGTCACTTCACTAGCCCATTGATCAATTTTTTAAATAAAAAATACAAGACCATCAGGGATGAAGAGCTGGCTCAGTGATTCAGAGCACTAGCTACTCTGCCAGAGGACCTATATTCAGTTCTCTTAACAATCTATACCTCTAGTTCCAGATGATCTGACATGCTTGATTCTGACCTTAATAGGTAATTCATGCACAGGATGCATCCACAGATATGAGTAAAACATCCAAACACATAAAATTTAAGCTGAAAAGAAAAAAGGCACTCAAGCAGCAATCTCTTTTCAACTTGGAAAGTAATGTCAACACACACAAGCAAACACACACATACAGAGCCCCCTATAAGCATTTACAAGGCTTTCAGACATAGTTCTACTAATCAATTAACAAAATAGAGTAACATTTCTCTCTTATCAGCTTTGCATTGCATAGCTAACAGAGTTCTTCTATTGACATTGTTCCTTTAGTCAATGACTGAACTCATTTTTATTGAGGGTCCACAGTGTATGAGGAGTTTTACATAAATTATCTATAATCTATGCAACAGTTTGTTGACAAGGTCAAATTAAGAAGGTTAGTGGGAGGGAGTGAAACTTGAATTCAAAACACATATTTGTCTTAACTAAAAATATATTTCTTTTTTAAATGTGTGTGTGTATACATGAGCAATAGCACATATGTGTAGATCAAATTGAACTCAGATCATTAGGCTTCATGACAAGCTCTGCACTCACTGAGATAAATCACCGACTCTCTTTTAATTTTAAAAATTCTTTAATATTTTAATATATACTTATATAATATATATTTTTGTTATTTTTATTGAACTATATATTTTCCCTACTCTTCTTCTTCCTCTGTCTCCCCTTCTCCCCTCTCCCAATCACAGACTCTTGAAAAATAAATTATTTCTACCAAATCAAATTATGGAATAAACTAGACATTGCTCAGTAGAATTGTGTTCTCTTTGCTACCTTGTAGATAAGTCTTTAAACAAGGTTGTCCAGTTTTCTCTGTGTTCATTTTCTTTCATCTATAATGAAGGGATTATACACAGTTATCTTTAATATTGCCTCTCTCCCAAAATGGTTATGAGACCTTGATATCAATTCTTTGCCACAGTAAATTTCCCATTCACAATTCTTTGCCAGCCACCTGGCCAGCTGAATCAAGCCTGGCAACCAGCAGGATGATAAATGTCGTCCCAAGGTAGCCGGAAAACTTTGTATGTGATTCTCAGCTGAGAATTCCCATAGGCCATCTCACTCCAAGAGACATGTGGACAAAATACAAGCATAACTTTAGCCCAAGAAATTAGGAAATGTGTGACATTTTTAGAGTCCTTTCCAATGAAACTGAGGGTTTGCTAGCCAAAATCCTAAAATCTTAAGCAGTGGGGAGATGGAGAGGACAGATCTGGAAAAAGATGCAGATGCTTGAAAAGAGGAGTGGAGAATTGCATCTGAGGTATAGATATGATATGCACATACACTCTTCTTCACAGCAAGGTGTCTTATATAGAACACTTAATAAATACTAGCATTTGCCCCTCTGAGAAATTCAAAGGGCTAGACAGCCATAATGGAATTCACATCAACTTCAGTGAATTCCAATAAAGGGATGTGCTGACCTGGAACTCACTTCCCTCAGGGACATCACTATCCAAAGGAAATGCTTTCTATATGAGCATCTTGAACTCACAAAAATACCATAGGATCCAGGGCCACTCTCTTCAGCCACAGAAGCCCTGCACATCCTGTGGTTTCAGGACTTCTCAGAATAGCCATTTATCTCCCTTCCATCCTCTGCTCATTTTCTCCCCAAAGTCAAAGTAAAGAGCCACCCTCTCCCGAATTATCCAACTAGTAACCATTTAGAAGCAAATGCTTATTTCAACACATATCAGGAAAAAATAATAGTATCAATGTTTTATTATCTTCCCTCTCAGAGCACATGGATATTTTTTGGCACAGTGTGACTGGGGCTGAACAGAAAAAAAATCTGAGATATAAAGGTTCAGATTGTGGTCTGGAACAAGAACAACTCTGCACATGTCACATATGACAGATGCCCTTGAAGGTGATTTCCTATGCTATCTCTCTGCTTTCTCATGAAAGAGTCATGTTGTTTGACACACAAAAAACACAAAGACTTAGAGAAATTACTTGGAGTACCTTAACACTAAGTTTCCTTTTATACGCCATCTTCTGCACCATTCTGAATGGGCTTAAGAAGTAAGCTAATTTCTTACCTCTATGTTAACGATTCATTTGCTGTAAAAAACAAATTTAACATTTATCTCCTGAGCTGGACCTTCTCTCCCTCAGCCTCCTGATTGTTTTATACATAGTTACAGCCCACTTCCAAGTCCTTATTACATCCATTTCCCCTTCAGTCACTGAGAGAGCTTCCCTGTCTCCTCAAAGAACGAGAGCTTTGCCCTTTCCTCCACTACTTCCTTCATTATCATACAATTTCCAAAACACCACGCTATGAGGCTTTTCTGTCTGCACTAGTAAGAGCTAAGTCATTCTCTGACAATTGGACTGTGTTTGGTGAGTTTCCAAAGATCCGTGGTATCTAATGTGAAGCAGGCACTCGATATAACGGCGTAGCATGGAGGAAGGGAGATTTGAAACAAGAGTATAAAAGTAGAAAATAAGAAATAACTAAAGAAAGAAAAATGAGAGAAAGCTGGGTGGGGAAAAGGGTTGGAAGGAAGAAGAAAAGGAGGAAAGGATACCAAAAAGAAGAGGCAAACAGGAGGAGGAAGTGGGCGGTATCGAGTAGTAAAGCACTGAAAATGTAGCCAAAGGAAGTGACCATGGCAGTGTTTATTTTTGAACAACCTATGGGTCAGAAACGTGAAGAATCGCAGCTTGGCAGCCTGGCCTGAGATCTCAAGAATCGGTAGACAGAAGTGTGGCCACACAGTGTGCTTGGATGAGCCCCTTCGGGATAGCTCACTCACTTCTTTCCTGGCCAAAAAAAAAAAAAACAAAACTCGGCTCCTATAGCAATTCTCTGATCCATGAAATAAAAACTCCCCCCCAAAAGAAAACAGGAGGAAAACATGTAGCCTCCCTGTCTTATGTATCCTCTTTCAATTTAGAATCTAGCCAAGAAATCATCTCAAAATCTATTTTAAACATCTTTTTCCTTTAAAAAGATCACATTCACCCAGGTTCTAAGCAGACATAACTGGGTTGGTGGGGGAGACATTCAACTCACTGCAGATGTATTTTTGCTATTATAAACCGCTTTCCTCTGTTTTTGCATGATTGTTGCTGGTATAGAGAAAAAAATCTTAATGATTTCAAGATTTATTTGTACATAACTTTCTCTCTGAGATTCTGAGTCCCATTTTTTATTTCTTGCATTTTAAAGAAATGCTTTGAATTTCTACAGAGACAATCACATGATCTACATGAATGATAATTCATACCCTTCTTTCCAATTTATAATTATGTTTGGCATTCATAATTTTAAGACACGATTCCCATAAAGCAAATTAGCTTAAGAGCTTGTAGAGGAGTTATTGCTATCACTTAAAGGAAATCAAATTTGCTAAGATACCGGAACAAAATAAGAATGTCAGGGCAGTCCAGGTCAGAGGTTTAAAGAATTGGGGTGTCTTCAAAATTATTTAGCACCATTCCATGATATTGCCAAGGCAAATTCTAAGACTCAGTAGCCCACAGATACTTGTAGTAGTTTACTCACCAAGGTATTACCAACTCATGAAAAAATATCCTCTCTTCTTTCAATCTGTAATATTTAAAAACGATCATTTAAACTTGCATGTATGATCACGTTATTCAGTTTAATTGGCTGCTGGATGAGTCTAGAAAAAGAGAATCCATTGACATCATTAGCTGAGTAGAAACCCATGGTCCAGTAAAGGTCTGATATTAAACGCAGTGAATCACAAAAAAGACATGAATGTGAGAAAGGGCCTTCTAAAGAAGAAGGGAAGTTCATAGGCTGGAATAGAGAAGGGAGCAATAGCACAGTGAGAGCAAACCAAATGAATTATATGTGTGCACAAAACTGACCAAGAATTAAAATTTTTTGGTTTTGTTTTTTTAAATTTTTTTGGTTTTTTATTTTATTTTTTCAAGAATTAAATTTTATAAAAATTAATTTTTAATAAAAATTACATATGTAGAGAGAGAGAGATGTACAAATTGAGGTCTGGTTTACAGTACTAGCATGAGTTTCCTTCTGAGAAACATGCCGTAAGTACAATCAGAAAGCAGTTGGTTACCCCTATAATATTATTGCACCCAGGGTCATGTATTGCCAATCTTTATTGCCTATTGTTTTTCATTTTTTGAAATATTTATTCATACAATATGTTCTGACCATGGCTTCTCCTTCCTCATCTCCTCCCAGATCCTCCCCACCCATCCAATTCCATGCCCTCTTTCTCTCTTTCTTTAGAACACAAACAAACAAAAATGCAAACCACTACAGAATCCGTCATGGCCTGGCACATATTGGTGATCAGGTGCTGCCAGTCCTGCCATACTACTTTATATTTTTCTTAAAGATTTTCACTGTGTCCTGGAGACACAAGCTACACTTGCTTTCAGAAATCTACATAACGGGGCTCTTTGTACATCGATAATTTTCCTTCTTGCTAAAGGAAACTTTCAGTGCTTCTTCCGTTCCATGCCCACCTCTGCTCTCTGTTTGTGAAATCTTGTTGCACAAGAGAACAATGTTCTTCTCCCCATCCTAGATTAAGGAAAAGGCCATGGCTTTCACTTCATCAGAAATGTAAAGGAAATTTTCATCATGTCCAGCAATAGAAATTCATAAGGTTTCCATATAATTCATGGACTTAATGTCTACCTGCCCCACCAGAGCATAAACTGCATGAGATGCAAAACTAAGTCTGCCCTCATTATACCATCCCACATTTTACACAATGCCTGGCTCATCCTAGACATGCAATTTTAGGAATGGTCACATATGTGAGACATTTACTTTTATAGTGGTTCCACAACACCACAGTTTTTAATTCTTCAGTCCGAAAAAAAAAACTGCACTCATTCTCTTCTTTCTCAGACATTGCTGTGCGTTCTCTAGGTCCATTCTTTCTCATTTCTAACCACAAGAGGCAGAGCAATTATTTTAGAAAACCACTTAGTGCTTATGCAGAATTAAATAATAATTTAAATACTGAAAACTTAAAAAAAGCTTATATAAAAGATAATGTGAACATAATCTATTATGATTCAGAATTCATTTTAAGTGGTCCCTTTCCCGTAAACTTTATTTATACTGTAATGAGAATAATAAATTTAATAGCTTGCCTTTATGGGAGATATTTATTCACAACTCTTACTTTTTTAAAGACCTAAAGGAACTTGAGCTTTCTTGGGTGTAGCATAAAATACAGGACCAAACATCATAATTTATTTCTTTTGTTGTTTTGAAAAGCATTGTAAAGCATGAGCCACCTTCCCAAACTGACCGCAAGTTGAAGAGCTCCAGAATGAGAATATACAATTGCCCTACAATTAGCTCTATCACACATTGTTCTTGTTTTCTATCTATGCATACATAAACTACTACTAATAAAATACATTAGTTTTTCAAGAAGGAAATAGAGAACTCGTGTAAGAGCTTGCCAAATTATTTTCAGGAAATACAGAGAAGAACTACATCCTCAACATCTCTTACACAGCCCTAAACCTTTGGCACTAATTGCCTGGCATGAGGGAAAACAAAATCCCACACCAAACATTCTTCTTGCAATGTGTGTAACACATCCCAATGGTGAGTTCCTCCATCCTTTATCCTAGTGACTTTTAAAACTGTACAAGGATCACTGAGTGGCAGCATATTCCTGTACAACTATGCACAGTGCTTCCTTTTTGTGTATTTATTTTTTAGTCTAATGGTTGTATGGGATATGTTAACAAGTATTAGCAATAAGCCCAAGTTCTATTGCACTGGTCATGTTCCACATGGAAGGAATTTCATTCTTAATTCTCAATGCATAATGGAGAATAGGGGAAGATAATATAGTATATTCTGTTTAATAGACCCAGATGGCAATGGAATAAAAACTGTTACATGTTTAATAATTTAAAAATTGTATAAGAGTTAGCTAAATCCAACACATGTATACCTGAAAGACAGTCAAGAGAAGGTGCTCCTAACATGTGTATGAGAAAAGATTTAATGATGAGAAGTAATAGACAGTACAAGTTGGTTTTCACACGTGCACAGTTGCTAAAAGTGCAGAGGTGGCTCTAGAAAAAGAAGGGACATTAATGCAGTCCCACTGACTGGACTTACAACAAAAGTATGGTCATGACATGCACAGGGTTCGCCTACATTAGTGATTTTGAAACTACAGTCAGAATAGGCAAGAAAATAATTGAGGTAGGAAGGCAAATGTTTCCTGTTTTGATTGGTTTGTTCATGTGAATCTTTACCACTACGTATCAATTTCAGAGTAAAACGTTTGTGTTGAAACAGCATCTTCGGCCAATGGTCACTTGTGAGAGATTTCACTCCAAGTGTACTTGGTTTATCAGTGCCCCTTGCAACTTGGTGATAAATTTGGAGTTTTAATACATTGAAATCATTATTGGTTTTGACTCCCAAGGTATCTATCATCTCAGGTAATTGAGACTCCTTCCAATTGTCTCTTGCGTCCGTTTGAGGGGACTACATTAGTCTCTGAGTACTTTATTAACCCTCTGTCACAAAGTACCCTAGGCTCATTTCCTAAGTTCTCTGCCATGGACTGGAAATCATCCATTCTTCCAAGGAGTCCTGGATCTTTCCATCCAGGAAAAGTTTTCAAAGTGCAGAGTGAATACATTTAAAAATGTTCTATGTGGAGGGGTTTGGGTGTGGATTCATTTGAAAATGAAGTAAAAATTGCTGGAAAATGGTATGAAATACAGTCACCCAGATCATGTTTTAAAAACCACTCATTTAATAGTGAATCTAAACACAATTAATCTTGAAAATATGAATTGAGTATTTTCTGGAGACATAATCCTTTTGGGCCTAGGAAACTGACTTTAAGAGCTGCAGTGAAAAAGTCACCATATGCCTATTAATTTTAAAGAAAGCTCAGCTGGTAAACCAACATCTTTGTAAAAATTGAAAAAACAAGTAGGTTAGGAGTGCCTTTGATTGAGAAAGGATTTTTTAAAATCTAATGATATTCTAAAGTTTGCTTTGAAAAATGCTTCACTGGTAATATAGTTCATATATGTTAGAATTTCCTGAAATAATACGGTAATGTATGTTCAGCCAGTCTTATAATTGTAATAATCCTCTGCTGTGACAGGTCCGTGTTTTTGAAGTCTAAAGCAGAGCAGATGTATTTGAATCTTTAGAATAGTTCCTCCATTGTGCCTTTTGCTCCTTACCAGAGTCAGCCATTAACCTCGATTTTATGTTTCTCATTCCTAACATAACTTTAAACCACTCTCATGTATCTGAACTCATTTTGCATATTTTAAGCTGTGTTTACATCATCTCAGATGGTCCATATCATTCTTCAGTTTGTTTTGCTTTTTTCTTGACGGAACATTCTTTTGAAATACATCCAGCAAGTACATCTACCTCTTTTTACATTTGTTAACTTCTGTATTGTGTTCTATTCTGTAAAAATAATTAACTATTAGAATCTAATATTTTCTCATATTTATAAAATATTGTTGATATTCTATATATTGTAACTTTATTCAAAAATAAGTGAAGACTCCTGTGTGTGTGTGTGTGTGTGTGTATACACACATACCTGAAGGATCTTAAATCACCATTACAGGGAAGAAGATTTGTATGTCCATGTCATTAATTCACAATTTAGAGTAGCCAAGATATAAAACCAGCCTAGAGTCCCATCAGATAATGGATCAGTAAAAGAAATGGGGATTTTTATATAGTCACATAAGTAAAATTACAACATTTGTAGTAAAATGGATGAAATTTGAAATCATTTAGTTAAGCAAAGTTATCCAAACTCAGATAAATACTAGCATGCTTTATTTCATAGATCGAATATACATGTGTGTGTGTGTGCTGATACATATACACATACTTGTTTGTCTATACACGTATGCTGTATATAGAAAAAGAATGTAAAAACAGACAGGGGTCTATGAGGGAGGCCTAAAGGATGGCAGGGAGCAAACAAGAAAGGTAATGAAATATGAAAGGTGATATGATCTGAAACAGAAAAAGGAAACATTTGTAGGAAGAAAGAAGAGTAGCAATGGGGAAAAGAGATACAAGAAAGGCAAATAAAAACAAAGTATAGCGTGCTTAAACTTGCCATAATTGCCATGGGATACATTATTTTCACAATAACAACAAAAATTTGAATTAGAATCGTGTGCATATGCACCCTTGTGTGCACAAGAGCACACACACACACTAACAGACACTCACACACACAATTATTCCTCCCTCCACACACTCACACACACACACACACACACACATACACACACACAAACAAACAAAAAACCTGAACAGAGGTTCTATGTAAAATGGCAGCATCTCGTAAGTGGCCCACCCCTTCCTCATTTGTCTGCTTTAACAGGAAGAAACGGCTTTGATTAGAGCAAGTTAGACGATGGATGGCAGAGCAGAAGGCTCCTGTAGACTTGCACTCCACAGATGACCTACTAATCCAGACTCTGTCTAAACCACGGGTGGAATTTGCAGAACTTTTTGGATGGAGAAATGTGCTATGTAGAGTGTTCCTCCTCGAGAGAATTTACAACAGTCTTTCCAAAAGTAAAGCCTCAAATCTTTATTATAGCTTCTTAATGAGTCAGTGGGCTTCTGGCAGAATGGTGTAGTTTCCTTTGGTTCAGAAGTTTCTGTGAAGGATTCTGATGAATCTATGCAAAGGTCTGAAGTCAAAATAACATATGTAATCTTTGGCTGGATACGCTCTCCTGTGGTGCTGTGGCAGTGACTTCTCTCTCCTTGTTTTCATATATAACTATTGGAAACATTCCTGTTGGGCCAAAATCTCTATATTTTGGAAACTTGGCATATAGATGGATGGTGGCTGAAAGGGACCATTTTATTTTCCTTTCAGAGAGCAGTGGAAAAAGGCAAAGTGATGGTAAGAAATTCTTGTAAGTTTATAGGACAAACCAAACTAATGTTGAATAAAGTCCATGCTGTGATTTGCATGTTCTTTTAGAATTGTTTTTTTTTTTCTTGATTACTCCATTTGAAATAGTTCACAGCCTCAAGGTCACTTTCTCTGCCAGGGGTCAACATTTCTCTGTAAGGGATAGAAAAATACTTTCAACTATGCAGGTTATGCAGTCCCCATTGTAACCACTAAACATACACTCATTCTCGAGAACATTCAGGAAGGTTTATATGATTGACACAACATTACAGACTCTGAACATCCAGGAATTCACACATGACTCAAAACACGGGTCACTCCTATTTTGGGCATTTGTCTAACAGCTGACCAAGTGTGAAAGGCCAATCTTAGCTGACAGGTCATTCATACCCAAGCGGTTTTCTCTTCTGGATTCACAGGCTATCGTTTGGAGTTTTCAATTTTACACTATTTTATTTACTTACTTTGTATCTTATTTGTTGTAAGACTTTCATTATGTGTTGCTCTTCCTGGAAACTGTCTGGTTCTAGGACACTCTTTGCCCCATGTATCCATATGTTCAACTAAACAGTCACTCGGTGTTGGGTGAACAATCCTGTGACCTTCAGGTAAGTTCCCCTAAACAGTTAACTCTTTAAAGATCTATGACCTTTCAAAAATGTTGTATATAGCATGTGTTTTCTCTCATTTATGGATATAAACCTTATATAAATGTACAGAGTTCTATGCATATATAATAAAGTAGAATTGAGATTACCTGAGAGACTCGATGGGAATAATGGGGAGGTGACATGAAAAGAGTGGTTGTGGTCAAATTGTATAAAAATGCATACACATATGAAAATAGCTTTTTGAAACCCCTAACTCTCTGGCGTGAATATACGCCATGAAGAAAATGTTTCATGGCCATAGAGATAGCTCAGTGGTTAACAAGCATTTGTGTTTCTCCAGAGTATCTGCCTTTGATTCTCACCACACATGTCAGGCAACTCACACTTGCCTGTAACTCCAGCTACCTAGGGGATCCAATTCTCTTTTCTGGTCTCCACGGACGGCCTCATATATGGAATATACACATAAAATAAATAAATATCTAAGAAAAATCCTTAAATTTTTAAATAGTATATAGTTTATCATTAAAAGAGTACCAAAACTGTGTTTTACACTTCCAAGTTCAGACAGCCAAGTTTCAACTCTTAGCTTCATGAATTACCATGAATTACTGCTTGTAATGAGTGAGTTAAAGACTCTGTCTCTATTTTCTGAACTTCAAAAAGAGGGCACATACAGCACCTCATTCATAAGATTAATGATGAGGTTTCTACTCAGACTTCCACTTTCTTCCCCAGATCCAGTCCCTACTTCCCTTGCCCTGTGCTGCATCCTGACTGGTCCACACATCACCATCACACAATTGATCTATCATTCTCTGGATTCCTCATGGATTCTGTCCAGGTGAGGAGGGGAAAGATAATAAGAATATTCCTTTTGTTCACTCCTAGGATCTAAAACACCAGCTGTGTCTAGAAGACAGGTATCTATCACAGCTTTAGAAATTTACAGAAGACGAGTAAATTTTCAGAAGCCCACTTAGACTTATTATTGCATCTGCTAGCGTCAGTCCTGGGTACAGGAAAGTTTCCATTATCAGCTCCAGTATACTAATGCATACTTAATTGTTTCTTATATCCTGGTCATGGTGTTAAAATTGGCAGTTCAAGGCTGGTAAGGCTGCTCAATGGTTAAAGGTTTTCGTTACCAAGTCTGACAAATTGAGAGATGAATTAAATTCAAATGAAGAAAGCCAAATTCTGGAAGGGGTGAGAAAACTCCTGAAATTTGCTCTCTGTCTTCCACACATGCTCTGTGGCATAAACATCTGCACACACACACACACACACACACACACACACACACACACACACACCATCTTCGTCGTCGTCGTCGTCATCATCATCATCAACACACACAGTAAAAGAATACTGTCTGCCACAAGGTAAGTTTTGTGTCACTGATAGAAGGATAATTCTCCCGCTCTATAGTCACTTTCTTTGCAAAAAAAGTAAGTCCAATAATTCAATTAAAATACATTTATTGAATATCTGTAAAGGAAAAGAGTATAAAGACATATTCTGTGGGGGCCAGTGAAATAAATCAAGCCAGACCTGTAGCAAAGCATCTTTAAGGTAAATAGGAAGGGTAAGCCTCACAGAGGAGGCTCTGTAGAGAGGGTGCTTCTTACAGACCTGGTAAGGTCTGACACACACAAGCAGTAACAGGGCATGCCTCTGTGAAGTCCATCTACAGATGCCCAGCCTGGGATTTCATAGGCTTTTTTTTTTCTAACATTGCCTTTGAATCAGAGACGGGCATCGCCCCAAAGGCTGATTCATGGAGAGAATTTCTGACTGTGTGCCAGTCTAATGGGGGATATGTTTTTGAAGAGGTAAAAATTTCACTAGCTCGTTCATTTTTAACTACTTGGTAAATATTTCAAGCAGTAAAAGTGATTATAGAGTGATAGTAATCATTCTGTTTGGTCCTTGCCCCAGTTCCAGAACAACCATCATTTCCATTTTTTCATGTCTAGCAAGGTTTCGTTTGTTTTTACATTTACGTTAACAAGCATGCTTTTCCCTTAACTTACTGTTTTGAGAACTTCAAACAAAAACAATGTGCTGCTCAGAGACAGCCCCTATCTCTCCTCTCTAACCCCCTCCGTCACTTTCC
>JAQHUG010000034.1:8940867-9006182 GCA_028555095.1 Dicrostonyx torquatus
TGTAGTTTTAGTTTTCCTTAGTTATGATAAAACATAAAACAGATCTAAATATGGTAACTGTAATTCTTACTTGATAACTGTTTTGTTATATATAATTTTACTATGTTAAAATGAAAGCCTTTCTTTTTTGTTTAAACAGAAAAAAGGGAAATGATGTGGGAGTGTTCTCCTGTATTTTGTATTACTCTTATTGGTTGAATAAAGAGATGCCTGGCAAAAAAAAAAAGAAAAGAAAAGTCTACGGAACAGCACTCATCCAAGAAGTCACACGGCCTCACCCAGGTTCAAGAAAAGACTCGGATTCCATGTCCTGTTGGAAAAAGTGGCAACTCTACACTTTTAACAAGGAGGTATGGGGAAGAGATGGCAGCCATCTCTAGGACACAATACCCTCTTGTGATTTATATTATTAAAAAATGGCATGAGGGAAAGCTATTTCACAGTGGTAATGTATATCACAGCCTAAGTCCTATATATACTATAACTCAGCAATTCTGCTAGGCATATACCAATGGAAACATTGCTGGAAGAGACTAAAAGATGGGAATGATCAAAACAGCATGATTTATAATAGCTCAAAACTAGAAACCATCTAGATGGTCGACATTTCATCAGCAGCAAGTGAGTGAAGTCTTGGCTCTGATATATCTTAACTGCGGTTCCTGTGAAAGCATCAAAACTTCACAAAGTTTCCCGTTTTATGAACTCTAAAATAAGGTAATTTGGTCCCTAATTAGACTGTTGTGGAAAGTAATTAAGATTGCATATGCTAAAGTTCCTCATATACTACTAAAACACTACCAGAGCCACTTTGTAAAGATGCCTCACTTTGAAGACAAAATGTCACATGTCAAAGGTACTCAAGTTTAGTGAATAAATTAGTGAGTAAATGAATGGGTGGGTGCGATTTATTGTCCAACTTTTACATGTAAATCTACCAAGGCAATATAAGTCAATGAGACGCTATCCCAAATTTGAGAATCCCACTGCTCCCCCACAGAAACTCTTGACAATTATTGAGTCCATACTTGGCAAGATAGTGCTGGAATTTTGGAAACTAAAGGGGGAGAATAGCCATACATCTAATAAGCATCCAGTGGCTTACCTCTGATCTGGTATTGCAGCTGGGAATCTCTTGAGAAAACGCCACCCACGTGAAATTCCAGTGCTTCAGGTTTCAGCGAGGGAGGGAGACCACAAGTATGACCTTCCTGTTGGAATTGGGGAACGTCCACTCAGGTCCAAACCAGAAGCAGGAAGTCTCAGTGCTTGCTTAGCAAGAAAGGGGAATGGATTTGCAAGCTCTGCAGCTCATGGCCTGCACATATGTAGCTCTTCCTTTGTCTACCATTCTTCCTACTAATGGTCCCAACCTGCCAAAAAGGAATGGTCATCTCAATGGCTTGTAGCCAAACTGCCTCAATTATTCTCAGTATGCTGGAATTCAAACACAGGTGTGTGCGCTTAATTACAGGTCTATTGTTCTTGCATATTAACATTGTTTGGGTTTGGGCCTAGGGTGAGAGACAAGTATATTGAACATGAAGGATGGAGAAATACAAACTCAAATTATCTGATTCAACACTGACAGGAATCTTTGCTTTTATCAGACTGAAGAAGGATTAATGGATTTTTTTTTACATGTCTTTTTCTAATTTGACTATCTAGGTTAAGTGATCACGGAGGAATTCATAGCTGAGTGTCACATAAAAGACCGAAATGAACATTCCAGGAGGACAGAACAGCATGAGCAAAAACATGAAAAAGAGAGCAAATGAGAGTTTTTCTTGGGAAAATAACTTTTACCTAAAGTACATGAGATAAAAAGAAGCAAGCATAGTTTATTAAACACATACTATGAGTTTAAACCTGTGATAAGCACCTCACTGGTATTAGTCCTTTTGATTAACCAGGGAAATTAAAGTAACTTCAGAAGATCACCCAGCTACGAAACAGGGAGGCCGTATTTCTAAGTGTGCTCTGACCTGTTTCAAGGATGATGACTTAGACTATAGAAGATCAAACTTACAGAACACGTCGGGGTAGGTAGAGGAGAATTTCAATGTACAAGTTGGCATCTTTCATTTTTAGAGTGAGTTTGAAACATGATCCCAGTGAGGTGGATTCAGATGGTGCCAGAGTTATTATCACATTGAAGATCACAGACTGTCCAGGCTAGGGAGTGAGTTCCCCAGAGTCTCAGGTCCCAGGAGACCAAAGCTGCTCCTTTGTTTTGTTTGCAAGTACTCAGTGACAGTGCCCAGAAGCTGCCTCTGGTTTTCATTGTGCATACCGCAAAACGGAGTGAAGGCCCTAACAAGGTCATTGTCAGAAGCAGAACTAGAATGGAAATGAACTCAAGGTCACTTGGTTCTAATTACACTGTAATTCTAATTACACTGGTGTCACTTCTTGCTGAGCTTTACCTAGCATCCTGCCTTCCAGTGTTTCTCTAGGTTCATCAGAAAACAGATGAATTCATTATGTGCTTCCATCAGGAAGAATTTTCCTATTTGGATATAAATATAAAAACTGTCTCCCAGCCTTTTTGTATTCCTTACAATGCATATTCTGCGTGTTACCTATCTAGCAAGGCCTTTTAAAACGCCTTCACTCACTGCCCTTGCTCATCTTGCCATCTCTATAGCATTCTATTCTATTCTCATGATCCTCTGTGTATTCTGCCTTGAGAGAATAAGATAGCCTTGAGAGCAGGAATTACCTCTTTAAAAACACCCCGAATACATTACATTTACTTTCACTTACTTCCAACCTTCAATATCATGCATATTTATGACTCTCCATTTTCCTCGGAATGGAGTTACCTTTATCTAACATTTTAAACCCTTCGAACTATTTTTCCCCCCAAAATACTCCCCAACAGTTTAATTTTTGTTCCCAGTAGAGAATTTAAATACTTTCATGATGGTCTTTAAAAGTGGGTTAGTGGAGGCTAGAGAATTTTACAATTTGACATGGAGGGGGGCACGGTTCTGTAGGCCGGTGACTTCAGTGCAGGATATGCATGCCACTCTCAAAGTGGCCTCCTGCTTCTTGTTCTCTGTGATGTTAGGTCATACATCACCGATGAGATCGGTAGGGGGCCTGGTCATTGAGGGGCACTTTTAAATAATGGAAAGCTGAGGTGGAAGATAAAAACACAATAGTTGTGCACAATACCTCTCCTTGGCAGGCATTAGCACTGATAGTGCTAGCCCTCTTTTCTGAAGTTGATTCTCATTCCTTTCTAGATAGGTCATCCACTTTGACCCTAGCTCCCATGCGGTGGCCTCATCACATTTGATGCCTACCTGCCTGGCTGCTTAAGTGGCTGCGTTCTGCTGCACAGCTTCTCCCTCTGTCTCTCTCTAGGAATGTTCCTGCCACTGTTGCTTGCAAGATGCCTAATAACCTCCTGTTTGTCTATATAGATTCTTAAACATATTTTAAAAATTGTGACATCTACTTTATGCAGAATGAACACCCTATAATAACACTCAAATGACCTTTAGTGAACTTACATCTACAAAAAGCAGAAATATGTTTTTCTTTTATGTCTCCCCCCCTTAATCTACATTTAGATGATAATTGATTGATTCTACCTTTCATATGCTTTTGTTATCCCTTTTAAAACAGTTTTTAAAAATGACTGGTCTAAGACCTAATTGACTGAAATGATCAGCTTCACCATGGTTCATTGCACTCACTCAGAAAGCTCCCTTAGAGGCAATTTGACAGAGTTGTCCTCTGAAACTAGCATTTTCTAAGTACTCTTCTAAATTACAGTTGGGCCATAAATACAACAGGCTAAACGAAGGCCACTGAGAAATTGTGTAGGTGAAAAATTACAAGGATGGGATCCTTCTATTTGGCCATGTAAAGATTTAATCTGTCAGATTTAAAAAAAAAAAAACAACCCGAAACTGATGATTATGTCAAGATAACAGCTTGGAGGATGCTTAGAGATGGGGTTCCCAGGGTGTTTCAGGGGATGGGCCTGTGGCTAAGAAAGGCAGGTGTTTCTCAGTGGGAGCATAGAGAAGTCCTTGACGCCAGTATGAGACCAGCTGTGAGTTTATCTGTGGCATCTGGCTTTCAAGGAAGGCTTCCCCACAGTCTGTCTCAGAGAAAACGATGAATGAAGTGGTCAATGCACTACACACCACAGTTACAAGAGGAAAAGGAAAAACTATGAAACAAAAATAGGGGCCATGAGCCTGAATTTAACAGTAAAGTGCTATTGATTTAGCTCGAGAGAAGTAGAATATACTAAAATATACACCTCTCTGGAATCTATGGACACCCAATGATAGAAAGTGGGTGTCTGGGATCTCTCATGACTGAGGTCTGTTTTCTGTGTTGGTTATCATTGCTAATTCCACACCCATGAGTAGAATTCTTCTTGTTTCTCTGAGATCTGTTCCCAAATCCTTAGTTAGCAAGACCCTCCGTGAAATGGTTCCTGTATGTGTTCTATATACATGTTCCTGGGCTTTGGAACACAAAGACTTGTCTCTTCCTTTTCTAATTCCCAGCTCTCCTTTGCAAAAGTCTAATGCAAGTACTGAAAAGAAATTAAGTTCAACAAATTTCTTACATGACTCAGGGATCCACAACAAACAAGGAGATGCTGGGTTGCCTTTTATGACATCGCTTCTAAGTCCAATAGCACAACTTGCATAACACACTAATGGGTAAAAGGCTCATAAGGGCTTGTCCACTTTAAGGCAAGACTTAATGCAGAGCAGCAGGAAGAGAATCCAGAAATGGGAATGTTGTTGGAGTCATTTCTGAAATAAAGAATTTGCTATGGGAAATGAGTATAGGTTACTTATTTCTCGATGCCAAAATCAATCCCAGTGCACATTAGCCAATTGATCTCCCACTAAGCTACATCGCCAGCCTCTAGATTACTTTTAAAATAGAGAGTGTCACTGAGGAGGATAGAAATAGAAGAAGCCAAGAAAACCCTCTTTAACCTGAGTGTGCAAATGAACCATCATAGAGTGAGTTTGGAAACACACATAGGCAGTTCACATAAGTGTTCAAAGTGAACACAGGACCTTGTGGTTGGTAAATAATTTACTACTGAGCAACATTCCAGCCTAGGATTTCACATGCTACTATAGAAAAAAAGTCCCCGAACACCAAGCGCAGGTCATGGACTGGTTTTGGAGAGCCTAATGAACAAAAAACATTTACCAGTTCTAAAGGAAATAGTCCAAAGAAGAATAACATTTTGCGAAAGGTGACTAAGTCATAGTTCATGTCCACAAGTGAGATAAGTTCAGAACATACGCTAGTCTTTGGCCAAACTGTTTAACGTCCCATAAGAACTGACTAGCATCAAGAAAAAGCGTGATGAAAGACAAGATCCAAACCTTACTGTCTTGTCCTTTGTGTCTCCCAACTCTGCTGTGATGTCTCTAGCAGTCTATTTTTGCTTTTTTCTATAAGAAGATACACCCAATCTCACAACTTCTCCTCTTGCTTTCTACGGGAATATTTCTGAATTACATTTTTGTATAGAATGTTGTACTGGCTTGTCTCACATACCCTCCTATCCAGGTTCTAATCGAGGTCTCGTTTTTCATTCTGACCTTAAGTATCTTCCCTTCATGACCTACTGAAAGGAGATCCACAGATCTATTCTCTCATTCCTAGACACTGAATCCTAACTATCCTCTTGCTACCTTGTACTGCCCTCTAACATGATCTCCATTTCTTGTTTGCCTTTTCCTGTCTGTTTCTGCACAGAACCTGCATTCTGTGTTAGCAGGGACTTTGTCTCCATTGGATCCCCACAGACAGTGTTTAGCTTATATACCACTTACTTGGCATGCTGCCTGGCACCATGGAGAAAATTATGTGTGGCTGAATGCTGGCCTGCTTTGGCTTTACTTGCCAAAGGAGAATGGCATTCTGATATCAACATAATCTAAAGCCATCATCTCTCAATTTCTATTTCAAGAGGGCTCATATGAGATTATTTTTTGTTCTATATGTCCTGTTGTAAAAACTCAAAGAGCAGCAAAAACTCAGAACTTTTCCAGACCTGAAAGTGGCAGAAATGGAGAACAAGGAAGCCAAAACCAGAGACAATATTCAGGACTTCCGTGCAAGGTTGCATTGCATTATCCTTGCAGAAGAGCATGAATCCAGGGTTGGGTCTGCAGACTCAGGGTGTCTTTTCACTCACAAAGGCTACTGTATTGTTATCTTAACAAGAATGGTTGGTGGACTGACTAATGGAAAGAAGGCAAAAAGTAATATGGATGGTTGGAAGTAGCTCATGCCAAGGACAATGAAAATGAGAAAATTGAAGTCAAAAGTCAGTTAACCTATGACCTTGAAATTTTGGGGTCATATCCATCCTCTCCTGTCATCACAATCTTCCATGTTTTACCTTATAATTTGTCTCTCTCAAACCCAGTCCTTCTTCACTCTTGTTGCCCATTCCTCTATAGATAACACTTTTATCATTTCTGTTCGAGATTACTGCAAGAGCTTTTTTCTCAATCTCTCACTCACTTCAGCTTCCTCTCCAGAAAAAAAAAATGCAGTTTTTCTCAAAAGAGAACTTAAGTTCACTGTTTGGGTGGTGCAAAGTCTTGGTTTACATTTTGAAATGTACTAATTTTGAGTGAGATCTTTAAAATTCATAAAGAATGTACAAGCTGTGACTGCTTCCACAACTTTCCTTGTCTATTTTCTTTTGTGGCTTTCAAAAAAATGTTTATAATTGGTTTTAGTTGCTGAATTCTAAAAACTCATCCTTATACTCACAGAGGAGTATAGCTCTCATCCTTAAACGAAAAAGCTTCTTTTTGATTAAGACAGAAACCTCTATAGAAAGGCACAACTGCTCAAAATGTAGAGAGAAAAAAATGACAGTGGAGTATCCCCAGCTGATATATGTACAACACAACCCCTACACCTAAGACTCAGGGAACATCTCAGAAGAAGGGGCAGAAACGTTGCAAGAGCTGGAGGAACCAGGATATCTGATGTGCAATATTTGACAGGGGAGATGCCCCCAGGAAATCTTAACAAGTGATCTAAGCAATTAATGGCTGTGCATAGATGAAGAATCAGTCTTCCCCAAGGACATATCATG
The DNA here is from genome assembly GCA_028555095.1 of Dicrostonyx torquatus. Classification (NCBI taxonomy): domain Eukaryota; kingdom Metazoa; phylum Chordata; class Mammalia; order Rodentia; family Cricetidae; genus Dicrostonyx; species Dicrostonyx torquatus. The sequence continues at coordinate 8,947,985 of JAQHUG010000034.1, forward strand.
ACCCAATCCTAAGAAGTCATCTCTAAACGTGGAAGAAAAATGAACCCATCAGTTTGTAATCATAATGTGTGTGTGTGTGTGTGTGTGTGTGTGTGTAGCAACAATAATTAAAAAGTAAAAGGAAGGCCATGAATGTGAGAAGGAACGGATGGGTGGGGAAGAGGAGGAGATGGATGGAGAAGACTGAGGGGAAAATGATATAAATACATTCTCAGAAAATAAATACACTAATTTAAAAACGGTGTTCGTTCTGAGCATGGCGGCATGTACTGGAAACCCCAGCACTCAGGAAAACTACCACAAGTTCAAGGACACCTTCATCTACTGCATGTTACCAGCTAACCAAGACTACGTAGTGAGTCCCCGTCTCCAGTTGACTTTCAAACAACCATAACTTTTAAATGTGTGTAGGTGTGAGCTTTCTGAATATCGATCAAAATGATGTTGTATTTATCGTGTAGAATCACTGCCTAATCAAAGGCTGGTACTTTCTTAAAGATGTTTGTTGGGTTCTTAATTCTTAGTTTTCTTCTGAAAACCATCAACAGGACCCACAGGAGAAGGAAACTGACAAAATACTGATTTATATAGGTTCACAGTTTATTCTAGGTTAAGTATATGTGATTATTTTCAGATGATTAATTATATCAAGGCAGGTTTATTCTATCACTGACTGAAGAGACAGACAGAGATAGAAAGAGTGGAAGAGGAAAGTGGGTGAGAGAAAGAAGCTGAAAGAAAAAGAGATTGTATTTAATTATGTGCATATTTTCAGCAGTTTGGAATCCTTTTTATTTTATTTTATTTTTTTACCTCAGACAACACTTTATTTTTTCTGAGACAGAGTTTCTCTGTGTGTAGCTTTGGAGCCTGTCCTGGAACTGGCTCTTATGGAACAGGCTAGCCTCGAACTCACAAAAATCTGCCTGCCTCTGCCTCTGCCTCCCAGGTACTGGGATTAGAGGTGTGTGCCATCCTCACCCAGCTCAGATAACACTTTTTAAAGTTTCAGCTCTTCTGGATAATTTAGATAATAACCAGCTAACACACATCACTGTGTGAGATGTTAAGAGCTAGTATTATTCTGGGAAAATATCACAGGAGACTATAAAAAAGAAGTAAAGATACAATTGATCCTGGTGAATGGTGTTAAGCCTAGAATATCTTCAAGTCCTTGTAACTACTGTGGGACTCTAATTAACCCGAGTATTATCAATATATCTCCATCATATGGTCAGTGGGCCTAGACAAACTTTATAGACAATTATTTAAAAGAAATGAAGAAAATAGCCTTCTAGTTTATTTCTTTAACCCTTTCTTAATCACAGGGGTTATTGTTAGGATTTTAAGGAGAATTAACAGTATCAAGATTCTCTAGAGAGGTTAAGGGATGAACTAGAGGATGAGAATGAGATTGTTGAGACCATAAGCAATGGAAGACAGAAGTGCAGCTGAGTCCTCATGCCCAAGAGGATGACTCCAGGGACTGGAGAAGACAGACTGTAGAGATGAAACTTTTTAATAGTTGGATATATGGAGCTTATCTGGGCCACATAGGATTAAAGGCTGAGTCAAGGATAGGTCTCTTTTTTTTTCCATATTTGGTTCCCATTTACAGCGTCATTCAGTTGACTAGTCAAGAAAATTCAGAATAGCATTATTTCTCTAAAACTTCTCTTCCTCTGTGTGTGTTGCTATGGTTGTTTACTCTTAAAATCACTCTGTGAAATTGTTGGTTTTTTTAAATGAAATCTTCTTATAGGGAAGTAGCTACGTATTTATGAAAAAAAATGTTCGTTCAATAAAGGTTTCTGATTGGAGGCTCTTTCTCCCATAAGGAACCAGCATTGGGCATGCTTTTCTAACCCTTAGCCTCAACTTCTCTTACCAAACGGTAAATATTATTAACAAAAGCTGCTTGCAAACAATATAGTGCATTTCTAAAACAAAATTCCAACTCAATGAAAAGTAGCTTTTCTAAATATATATTCTAATTCTCTTTGCTTTGCTTTTTTGGGCTCAAGTATTAATTGCAGATTAATGAAATGTACTCACTATTTTCCTACTTATCTCAGTGACTTGGCAATTTGTTGGTTTTGTTTTTTGTTTTTAGGGTTTTTTTTACTCTTTTTTGGGGGGCTCTGCCAACCAACTCCCAAATAATCACACAGAAAGTTTTTCTTACTTATAAACACCTGTCCTTGGCTTGGCTTATTTCTAATCAGTTTTAAAAAAATTATTCTGTCTAACTCATGCTTCTGGACCTTTACCTTGTTGCATTTCTGTGTATCTTTTCTTTCCTTCTAACTCTGTGGCTTTCTGTGTAGCTGGGTGACTGGCCCTGGTGTGCTCCTCTCTCCCTTTCCTAGTTCCTCCTTTTCTTTCCTCCCCTCTTGCCAGGTTTCCCCTCCTGTTTATTCTCTCTGCCTCCACTCTTCCCAGTCCCCTCACTTTCTCCCAGACCCACTCCTCCTCCATTTCCCTTCAAAATGAAAAGATTAGGACTCCTATGGACAGCTTCTGAACATGGCCTAACAAGTTACAATAAGACTGGGCACAAACCCTCATATCAAGGCTGAATTATGCAATCCAGTAGGAAGAGTCCCAAGCACAGAAAAAAGAGTCAGAGATACCCCCTCTTACTCCCACTGTTGGGATTTCCACAAGAACATGAAGCTAAAAAACCATAAGGCTTATGCAAAGGACCTAGCTCGGGACCATATAGGGTCTGTCTTTGTTGCTTCAGTCTCTGTGTAAGTCCCTATAAACCCTGATTAGTTGATTCTGTGGTCCACATTCTGGTGGCATCCTTGACCCCACCAGCTCATACAATACTTCCTACTTCTCCACTGCAAGGGTTTTCTGACTCCACCTAGTGTTTAGCTGTGGGTCTCTGGATCTACTCTCAGTTGCTGGATGAAGGCCCTCTGATGACACTCAGGCTAGGCATCAATCTATGCATGTTACAGAATATCACTAGGAATAATTTCACTGACTTAATTTTCTTTCTTTACTTATTTATTTGGCCAGTCACGTTTTGTTCTATCTTTGGTCTGTGGGCTGTCTCACCTCTGATTCCTGGTTACCTAGTCCATGCCAGCATGGGCCTAAAGTTGGACCAGTCATTGGTTGACCTTTCCACAAATTCTGCTCCATCATTACTCCAGCACATCTTTCATGCAGGGCAGATTGTAGGTTGAAGATGTTGTGGCTGGGTGGATGTCTCTGTGCCACTGCTAGAAGTCTTGCCTGTTCATAGAAGATGGCCAGTTCAATATAGAAACCTGGTGCAGTAGAAAGTCACTGGAAACTAGGAGAGTAACCCGAGTGACGTCTTTTAGAAATGGGGATCCAGAGTCAGGAACAGACCTTGCTGATACCTGATCAATATACTCATCCCCACTTCCAACACATCCTACTCCTTAAAAATTATGAAACTTTCTGACTAAGAAGGAAAGAATCACAGTATCTTTTGTATCCTCCCCTGTCCTGTGAAGTGGCTTTGTCATCAACAGTGATAGATATCTCATGCTCTATCCTCAGAAAAGTCTGATTCAACTCCAGCCATATCTAGCTACTAGAAAACAGGTTCATGATTTGGCTATATGGACCTGCATCTACAGGTCCTAACTAGACCATTCACTAACAAGGAAAACCCTTGCAGAGATGGGTGTACTGGTACATGTTGAATAACCAACTCTGAAAAAAGTGTTTCATGCATGTAGGAGAATTCTCACACACACTTAGGTTTTTTTTTTCTGGTATTTGCTAATGGGTTTTATTTAGCAGACAATGTAGTAGATTCATACATTGTTGGAGTTTGTTTAGCTTCCTTTCCCTCTTTCTTCCCTATCACTCCTTCACATTCATATTTAAGCATGTAAATTCACCCTTATCACTGAAAAAGATAAGCACCACAGGCCAGCAAACAAACATGTTATTGTAATGGTAAATTCCCTAGAGCTACCTAATTCTCAGTGGCTGTTTCCAGTGATTACTAGGGACCTTATAAAATCACAGCTCACCTACAGTCTTGGTCAGCATTTGCCTTTATAGTACTGGCAGAGATTTATGAGAAACAGCAAAGACATATTAGAACATCTTTCATCCTTGAAAGAAAGTGAACAGCTTCTGAGCTGGATAGGACTTTCTACATGAAGAAAGAATATTTACTCCTTTTCTGGTACTGCTCATAACTAGTAGCATGCTTTAATCTGCATTATAAATTTTTAACACTCTCATAAATTAAGGCAATAAAAGAAAAAAATACGCCAAGATGCTATTCATAGCATGAGCTGATTTCCATGCTGTAAATCTTCCTGCCTGGCAAATTTCAAGCTCCCAGCATGTCTTCTCTGAGGGGCAAGCTGGTGAAGATGGGCAAGAACATAGATAGCATTTTATACCATCTCTGAACAGAAGCATAGCTACATAAAACCAGAGAGCAAAGATAAGGCTAAATAAAGTAAAACAATTCATGAAACTTTTGTACTATCTTTCATTTTATTGACAGATAACTTATTTTCATTTTATACAATTTCATTTTCTGTGGTGTCCAGGTATAAAACAGGTTTACAATAAAATGCAACATGCATATATGAAACATATAAAGTAACTTGTTAATAAAATATATACACATGTGTGGGTGTGTGTATACATATAAATGCATTTATGTAACCATCAGTGTTTAGCATTCTTCCTAGTGCACTATCATTTCATTAACTCTAGTATTTCTTAGAGAAGAGAAACAAGTCCTTGAATAAACTGTGAATGACTCAAACTACAGTCATTTTCTTGCTGAGATCTGTCCTTATAGCCATACATTTAATTCTTGATGTTGTATAGTCTGAGTGTTCCTAAGGTAACTTGTCGGTTTCTCCAAACCTCGTCTTCTTTTAGTGTTTCATGGAGAAAGTAATTCCTAAATAATTTAGATTAGTATGCTGGATGAATAATAGATATCAAAAGTCATGCACTAAGCATACACTCTGATATTTGGAAAGTTTTCCATGTTTCCCAGTTACTGTAAGTAGTTAACAGTCAGCCCTGTCAGGAGAAGCCGTTTTCATTAAATTCTGCATGGCAGCCCTTCAGATATGTAGTTTTGCATTCCACTCAATATAATCATCTCTCAACTCTATCACCCAACTCCTTCAAGCACTCAATACTCATTTTATGCTAGACTTGGCATTTGGTGCTAAGAATACAAATTTTATTTTAAATTACAATTGTTTTCCTCATTTTTTGAACCAAGAGTAGTCAGAAGTCTTATCAACGGAGTCTCTGGTTTAGTTTTGCCGGATGGAGTGCACCCAAGAATCAGATTCATAGCTTAGTGCTATCTTTCAAGAATGCCACTGGCAAACCAGAAAGTGTCTTGGAAAATATAAAAGATTTTAGAAATGATTGAAGCTTGCGGGGGAAGGAGAAAGGCTTACCTGTTTGGAGGACAAAAGACTATTGGTTACAAAAATATAGACAAAATATAAAGTTTACTTATTTGACCATAGTGGAAGCCTTATAACTCAGTTCCTGTCTCACTGTGCCAATTTGAATGAATGAATGAAGGATACACAAGAATATGTGAGTTATTATTTAAATAAAACTAAGATATTCACCTTCTATAATCTATTAAACCTGAATTAGCTCACTGGCGATAATGGGTGGCAGCAGTTGTTCTGATGCAGATCAATGTTCTGTGACAGATGCACCGTACACAGCAACCACTGAATGACGGTGGCTTTCTCATGGGTCCCCAGCCTTCTGATGATACAGTCCATATATGAGTCTCCCATAGTGGACAGGAAGTGACTGGAACCACACGTCGGCTAGCCTTCTCATAGGTCCCCAGCCTTCTAATGTTCCAATCTGTGTGTGAGTCTCTCATAGCAGACAGGAAATGGCTGGAACTGGATACAATGTACCAGGAATTTACGCGAAGGATTACATCAGAAGCCATAGTTGAGAACCTGTGTGTGCGTGTGTGTGTGTGTGTGTGTGTGTGTGTGTGTGAGAGAGAGAGAGAGAGAGAGAGAGAGAGAGAGAGAGAGATGCAGAGACACACATGGAGATAGAAAAAGAGCAGAGAGGGAGCTAGAGAGACAGATACAGAGTGAGGAGGAGACAGAAAAGAAGGAGAGGGGAAGAGGAGAGAAAGAAAGAATATATCTTATTTGAGACAATGCCATAAGATCAAGTAGAAAAGTGATTTATTTCTGTTGCTTTTACCTTAATCCCAGGGTAATAGTCACAATGACTGTTGTCTAAAAACACTAGTCTGCTGTTTCTGGGCCAACACCATGCTGATTTTTACAAGACAAAATTTCCAAACATGAGAAGCATAACCACAGTCATCTGATATTTAACAAGGACCCCAAAACCAAACACAGAAGAAAAGACAGCTTCCTCTACCAATGGAGCTGGGAAAACTGTATGTCCACATGTAAAAGAATGGATTTAGACTGATATCTGTCAATTTGTGCAAAAATTAACTCAATATGGATCGAAGACCTCAATATGAAACCTAAAATATTGAAAACTTTGGAAGAACTCCTTATGTTATAAGTGTAGGCAAGGGCTTTGTGCATAGGACTTCATGGACTAAGGCCAGCAATTGACAAGTGGGACCTCATAAAACTAAAAGCTTTCGCATATCTAAGAAAACAACCAGTTGAGTAAAGAGGAAACTCCGGGAGGGGTGAGTGATCTATGACTGCTACACACCTGATGGAAGATTAATAAACAAAATCTGTAAAGAAATCATAAAATAAATCAATAAAATAAAAAGGTCCAATTAAACAGTAGCCTATAGGTCTGAACAGAGAGTTCTCTAAAGAAGAAATAAAAATACGAAAGAATACTCAAACCATATTCATCATCATTCCTTCAGGGGCAGTAAAGGGGAATTCTCTCTCACTGTAAGTACTACAAATTGGTACCACTCTAGAAATCATGGAGAATTCTCCAAAAGGTACAGGTCAATCCACGAAGGCTAAACTTGGTATCTGCCTAAAAGACTCAACATCATACCCCATACACATTCGCTTAGCCAAGTTCATCACAGGTCTATTCATAACAGCTAGAAAATTGAAACACCCTGAATGTCCTTCAACTGACAAATGAATAACGAAAATGTAGTACATCTGCATGATGAAATTCTATTTGGCTATAAAAAAAGAAAAAAAATCATGAACTTTTCAGGCAAATAGACAGAAATAGAAAATGTATTGAGTGAGATAACTCAGACCAACCCAGAAAGAAAACTGCTGAATGCTCTCTTTCTCATCCCTAACTTTACATCCTCAGATATGATTTTAAAGAGACCATGGGGGCAGGGACACCAGGGAGAAAAATATCAGAATACAAGTAATATGAAGAGAGAGAGAGATGGTGGAAATGGATGGGGGCAGGGGAAACGGAGAGGAAAGGAGAAGAAAAAGTCAGCACTGAGATACTTGGAAAACCCATGTAGAATCATTATTTTTTACTCCATCGAAGAAATCATAAACATAAAAGCCACACTAAACAGACTCAGTGTATTATATTTATATTTATCCATGTATACATACATCTAATAAAAACAATTAGAGAAAAAGAAGTCATGAGTTTGACAGGGATTTAAGGGGGCAGGGTGCATGAAAGAGGTTGGAAAGGAGGAAAGAGAAGGAGAGAATGATGCAATTATCTTTTAAATTTAAATTAATATATATTAAAACTTTGCATTCTGCAAGCCAATAAGAGTAGACTGTATAACTCAGTCTGCATGTGAATCTGAGCTTACTTTTAAGCAGTTACAAATGAATCCATGGGGTCTGGGCATGGAAAAAAGACTACTTCATACCTCTCCAGAAGGGAAACAAAATGTTGAGATGAAATTATGGCCAGATAGGAGGCACCTTCTTTCACACAATGTCTTTTGAAATTTCTTAAAATGAATTACTATATGATTTTTTCCTTTAACTTTTCTTTTAAATATTTGTTCTGGCTTACAACTGAAAGATCATGACTGGAGTCCCAGAAGTCGTGTGTGAATACACAGTGGCTGGAATGGAAGTTTAAGGAGGAGGAGTCTGGGATTTTACTCCCAGCAAGCCCACCATCCCATCCTAAGACACTTACCTTCAGACCTTTCTTTATATGGCACAGAAATAAACTTATGGCACCATCCTAGTCCTTATTTCAAACTCAGATTTTTTCAAAGGTCACAAACAAGGCATCCTAGTTGTAGAACTCAAGAGTATTAAGACAAAGTTGTAAACTTTTCTATAAGGGAAAACAACTCTCGAGGAACATCTGAGTTCATTCCTAGAGAGAGATTCCCCTTAGAAAGTTACTCCTACACCCTTGAACATTAATTGAAAATTTATTTTTGAGCTTCTGCATCTTTAAATAGAATTTTTAATGCTGGGCTATTTATTTTATGTAGTTATTTTCCATGTAGTGTATTCCTTGTACTGTTCTTAGCACTTTGAAGACATTAAAGCATACAATTGACATAACAATCAATCCTTTATGTCTTGTGAAAAATAAGTGACATTATTTTTGGACTGAAAGTTCTGAAGTAGAGACAAATAATGTGTTTGAAGTCATATAATGAAATGAGAAGTCAAGGTACAGACCTCAGCAGGCAGGACCTAAAGCTGGATGCTCTTACCCAACATTCTCTGTTGCCTTTTGGCTTTTAATTTAGAGGAGGAGATTTTATCAAAGAATTGCTGAAAAGATATATGTCTCCTTCATTTCCTCCTTTCATGGTTTCCCCTTTCACTTCCCGGTGGAAACTTGTTTACATTTCTTGATGGAATTTTTAAAAGACCCCAAGTAAGGCTGCCTCCATTACTGAGAGTCTGTTGGGAAGGTGAACAGGTTTCTGTAATGCTCTTGCTAGGCACAGCTGGTATGAACCATTAATAACAGGAGGTGCTAGTTAATCAACATCACCAGAAAATGGCCCATCTTTCTTCTCCCCGGACTGGAAAGACTTAGGGTTTCATTAGAAAAGCTATGGATATGAGGACTGGGAGAGTTCACATTTCTGGAATAGTCACTGATATACAAAGAATTCTCTACCAGCATCTCTGATCCTCACAGAAAATACATGAAGTATTGTTTCTTTTCTGTAGATGAGAAGACTCAATGCCAGTACTTAGCTATTTTGAGTTTTGATCTTTTTCATGTACTTTTACTTATTTATTTTAATTTTATTGATTTTTATGGAGCTTTACATTTTTCTCTGCTTCCCTCCCTGCCTCTTCCCTCCCCTTCAACCCTCTCCCAAGGTCCTCATGCTCCCAATTTACTCAGGAGATCTTGTCTTTTTCTACTTCCCATGTAGATTAGATCCATGTGTGTCTCTCTCAGGGTCCTCATTGTTGCATACTCTGGTCTTTGATTTCAGATCTTAACAGACTGTCAGAGCCTAGGAGCTGACAACCACTAGCATCCCCCGAGTTCTAACGGGTGGGTATGGCTCGGCATCTGGCAGCATCCTCAGCTTTACCTATAGCAGAGCACGGCAAGCCTGGAGTGCTGACGTCAGCAGCCAACTGCTTCCGATATCACACTCCCATTCTCTGCCAAACTGTTCATACAGCAAGCAAGGTTGTTAGAAAGCAGCCAGAATGGTTCTCAGGAGCAAAGAGTGTCTTATTACCACTAAAACCCCAGGCACAGCTCGGGTGATGTCAAGGTGGTAACAGTCACTACCGGCCCCATGGCATCTACTCTTCTGGCTGCAGGCTGTCAGAACGGGGGCTTGGTGTGTCCTGAGCTTTTCCAGCTGAATCTGCACCCATAAGCATACACCATACCATGATCCCTTTTCTTTGAGGGGCAAAGGAAGGTACACAACCCACTAACCGTCTTCAAGTAGTTTGTGACTCATTAAAAATATTAAGACATTGTTCAAATTTGCCAGTGTCATATGGAATTTTCTGGCATCTCTACCTGTCAAGCTACGAGANCCTCTCCAGCGTAAGTTGTCATCAGTGTTTTTGATCTTCGCCATTCTTACAGGTGTAAGATGGAATCTCAGAGTTTTGATCTTAGCTTGTAAATCTTACTGTTGCCTCAGGTTGCCATCAATGACCTGTACATAAAGGAAATGAGCCCACACAGTAGGAGATTGTAAAAGCAAGCCATGAGTGACGGTAGATCTCCATGCTAGCAGTGTGCGTCCTCCTAAGGTCCTTCATCCCATCTACTGTGCACTAGCATTCTTTCCACACTGCATCACAGTCACAGTTTACATCCATTCAGTTCTCTTTACCAATATTGAATCTGAGGCCCAAAGAGGAGAAAATGTACTAAAAAGTTCAGTGGACACCACAGTCTAGACCAGGAAGCCCAATTTTGGTGTCCCCTCACTGCGTCACAAAAATGAAATACTTATTTACTTTTAAAAGACAACAAATTTTATTCATTTTCCTAAGTGATGGAATTCCTACAGCTTTTGAACATATCTGGAAAGTGTGGAAGACATATGAAAATTTGGGTTGAGGGGATCTATTCTCAACAAATTCAGAGATAATTAATATTATCTTCTTTTCTACTGGTGACCTAAAAAGTGTTCTGATCCCACTTTTCCAATAGGATCTGGAGTGACCACATGAGCACACTACGACAACAACCCTATTTATATTGTCTACAGATGAAACCCTCTATCTGCCTAGAGTTTCTCCTTTACTTCTTTTTTGTATGTATTTTATATACGTGCATGCATATGAGGTGTGTATGTGTGTGTACGTGTGTGCCCACGAATATGTGAATGTGGCAGCAAAGGACAACTACAACCTAGGGTGTCCTTTCTCAGGCATTATCTGTCTTCTTTTGTTCAGACAGAGTCTCTCACCGGCCCGGAACTCACCAACTGAGCTAGGTAGCTAACCATGTATCATCCTGTTTCCACCTCCAGAGCACTGGAATTAGGAACACACTACCATACATTTTTTACTTGGGTTTTAGAGATGCAACTCCATCTGCTGGCAAAGCAATCTACTGCCTGAGTTGACTCCCTAGCCCTTCTCTCTAACATTTCTAGTCCTGAGGGATAAGTTGTTTGTGCTTAACAAATAGCTGCCTGGTTGAGAGCTCCCGATCATCCAAGCCTCTGCAGAGAAAGCCTGTGCCCTCCAGACAGAGCCTGTGAAGCAGACCTGAGAAGTAGTCTGAACTGAAGCAAGCCTCTGAATCCATTTATCAGTGGTGGTGGTGATGTCCTTTGAAGTGGCTTCACTGGGCCTTGGCAGGACCTCAGACTGCCACCAGCATTGGAGGAACTGCCACCCACAGGCTCCATTAGGCCCTTGGGAGGGGCACCCCACAGCTGGAACAAGGCCTTGCTGGAGTCAGGCTACACTAGGGAAAATGGGGAAGAGAAACCCGCTGACTCATGCTTTTGGCTGTCTCCAAATTATTCGGAATTTCTCGGACTAGGAATTTGCAGACATAGATTTTCCTTCTGGCATAACCAAAGTCAAGAGGCTTTTTGCTCAGAAGGAGAGGGAAGAGGGGGAGCATATTGTGGCACATTTTGCATGCTAGTTCTCAGTGCTACAGTTAGCCCTTCGCTTCTAGTTTCCATATTTCTGGGTCTTGCAGAGTTCCAAGGCATTCATCTTTATACAGATTGTGTGTTCGAGCTCTCTTGCCACAGAGTTGCCAGGTGACTTTCACCATGAAGAGACAAGAAGGGCTGTGAAAAAGTAAGTTCACCAATTTTCTTAGCAAGACCCCATACATTGCTGACTCTTTCCTCCAGTGATCAAAGACCACAATCAATGAGCAGTTCTGTCCTTTCTCCATCTTCTCTCAGTGGTAAACAAAACTGAAAAATTTTAAATTCTTATAGAGGGAAGAAAATATGGGTATAAGCAAGCAAATAAGGGTAATAAAGCACTTGGATATTCTAAAGTATCATTTGTGAAATGACTTCAAAACAATTGACTTCCTTTTCAACGAATTATGCTGGAACAGGTGAACCAGCATGAATCTATAAGTCTATAAGGCTTAATCTCTAACTCATACAGTGAATAACGTTCACCTAAAATAATACTATATCTGAATCTTAAACTGAACTATTAATATTCTTATAGAAGCAAGCACAAACACATCTACAGCGCCTGGCTTAGGAAGTAGTCCTTAAACACCAATAGCATGATCAAGCCAAACTTGTGATGAAGCCCTCTTAAAGGAGACCGTGTGTGTGTGTGTGTGTGTGTGTGTGTGTGTGTTTATGATGTCTTTCTTTGTTTTGTCTTATTTTTATTTTGTTCTGTTGTTTGACTGATTATTTTCCAAAGAGAGAGAAAAGGAAGATGGAGTTGGGTGGGTGGGTAGGTAGGTGGAGAAGATCTGGAAGGATATAGGGCAGTGGAAACTGTCATCAGAATAATCATGTAAAAATTTTATTTTCAATCATAAAAACCATAAAAAAGGAAATGTAAAGGTAGTCCACAGAAGAAGGGAATGTACTTATAAAATGCATACTTGATAAGGGCAACTGCTATCAAAAAATTATAAAGACATTTTTTACTATATTTGAGACTTTTTTTTACTTGTTTAAACTTGCATTTTCTTCCAAGAGGGTTTTAAAAGTGGTCAAAAATATTGAATAGACATTTTTCCATAGAAGTAAAAAAAATTGTTAACAATACTGTTCATTAGGAAAATGTCAAGTCTATAGTGAAATAGTACTTCACAGTCGCTGGGATGGCTATAAGTCTTATACAAACAGAAAATAACAAAGATTCACAATGATACTGAGAAATTGGAACCTTTAGAGGTTTGCTGACTAAATGTGTGAAACGGTGCCATTTCCATGAGAAATGTTTATCTAGTTTCCAACACCTAACACATAAACTTATCATGTGACCCAGAAATTTTACTTCTAGGCTCATATTCAAAGCTTAAAACATATTTCCACTGAGAGATTTTACACAAATACTCAATAGACAAACTCAGAAATAACCAAATGCCCAACAGATGAATTCATGTACAAACTGCAGTACATACATATGGTGGTGGAATATTGCTTAAGTTCAGAAACCAATGACATGTTGATACACACCAAAGTTTATGAAAATCTTGAAATTACTGTTCTAAGTAAAAGAATCTAGTCAAAAGACCACAGTTTGCAGGATCTCATCTATAGGGCATGTACCAAAAAGGCAAATCTCGACAGAGGGAGGCAAGTGGCCGAGGAGGTGGAGGAAAGCAGAGATAAGGATGAAAAATGTCGACTGAGGAGTATATAGCTTCCTAAATGATGATGAATATGTTCTACGGCCGTGGATGGTGGGATGAATAGTTGTACTACTCATTAAATACACCAGGAAAGTGCTTATTTAAGTGCATAAGCATATAATATTTAAATGCATGCATAGATAGCTGGTGAATTTATCTTTATATGCTAATATGCTAATGAAGTTGTCATAAAAATGACGCATTGGGTATAGTCATCATCGTTGTAGCTATCAGGTGAAATGATACATTGCATGAAGGGTTCAGTAACACAAGAGTTTGTATTTTCAGTGCGAATATGTATGGAACCAAACCTGAAGTGTATTCCCACAACTGTTGTAGAATGCTTAAAGGAAGATCTGGCGACAAGAAACTTAGACTCTGATTATAATGTCACTAATTCAAAACTATATAATCAACTTATAGACAATACAATAACTTTGAATATTCAAAATGTATAATAGTAATGTTACTTTGCATGAGAAATATGTGTGTGCATACATGTATCCAAGTGCACACACATATTCATGCATGTGTATTGCAAGAACTATGTGTGTGCATGTTCGTGTATGTATGTGTTTCTGCATTTTGCCCTCAAAGAGCCCAGAATAATCTGTGACCCAGCTGTTGGCAAATCTCTCAGTGTTACTGAACAGATATAAGAAAGACACAAGGCACAGACAAATAAAGAAAGGGATTACAGAACCCATGTTGAAGATGTCAACAAACCATAAAGGCTCTGAGTTTTTGAAAGTAATTCAGAGAGGGTAATATGATAGAGAATAAGTGTCAGATCTAATTTGAAAAGAGAGAAGACTATTAAGTGTGTCTTCACAGACTATTTCTTTCTCGAGAATACATGTGAAGACATATTTGGCAAGCAGGTCTTGGCGTTTCTTTTCACTTGAGCTAATTTCTTCCCTCTGCTTTCTATCAGCAGAACTACTAGTACAAAACTGAAACTTATCATTATTAGTCCAGGACAATCCACCACTGCTCCCCAAGCTTGAGCTTTCAATATGTAAAGTCAGTCAAACATTCTCATGCAGTGGGAGCAAAATCTCAAGAAAATCTGACAGTAGACAAGCCTTTGGAAATTCAGACCACCTTCTGCATCCAAAGAGCTAAGCTTCAGGCACCTAGTGCATACAAAAAACATCAATTCACAATGTGCAAGCAACAACACCTTTTTATAGGATACATTAGTAAACACGGTCAGCCTTATGTCCTCTAACTAAATGTTCAGTTTAAAAACAAACTGACTACTGTCTCAATGGTTTAATTTCACAGAATAACAATCATTTATTGAGCACCAGGAATTTTGCCAGTTTCTCTACAGAGATTTTTTTATTTAACTCTCACATACTAAAAGGTGTAGAAACCTTTGTGAATAATGAGGATATTGAAGCTCTATAAGACTATGGAAACTGTCAAGGCAGACAGTTAAAGAACAGTCACCATTCAACTCAGGACTATAATTCAAAACCCTGCCCTTCCTTGGAATTCTATTCTTAATGTTACCAGGAATCAAAAAGTTTCACAATTCTACATAATATTAGATGGAAACAGCTTCTGTGTTCAGCCTGCAAACATAAAGAATCATATCTTTAACAGTACTCGTTTTATATGTTACAAATAAATAATAGAAGATAGGTAGATAGGTAGGTAGCAGATAGATAGATAGATGGATGAACATTTTGCTTTTTAAATCTTTTGTATCACAAATACTTAATACATTCTCTAGAGCAATGGTGTTTCAACCTTCTTAATGCTATGACTCTTTAATGCAGTTCTTCATGTTGTAGTGACCCCCAACAATAAAATTATTTCATTGATATTTGAATAACTTTAATTTTGCTTCTATTATGAATTGTAATGTTAATATTTGATATGCTAGATGTCTGATATGTAACCCCAAAGGACTCATGACCCACGGATTGAGAACTCTATTCTAAAAAAAAATAGGGAGCAACAACGAATTCACAAGAGAAGAAAAACAAACACAGTAACATATAGAAGAAGAGAAGGAGGAGGAGTAGAGGAAGGGGGAGAGGAGGAGGAAGAGGAGGAGGAGGAGGAGGAGGAGGAAGAAGAAGAAGAAGAAGAAGAAGAAGAAGATACAAAGAAACAGCTGTCACCATGTTATTATGCACATCTTTCTCTGCCCACTACATTCATCTTGACTTCTTTCTTTCTGTAAGTGGAATCCATAGAGGAAGTGGTATTGATAGACACTGTACCTTTTTGACACATCTCAACAAACTGTGTTCTGTAAACATTCCAACCACATGACACTCATTATTTCTTATCTAAGTATTTTGATCACTGAAGAAAGTTAATATTGGTTCTGACTTTCAGTTATTATTTCTCATTATTTAAGTATGCATACAGTTACCCTCCAATATGTTCATTTGTCCCGTTAGGCATTCCTTACAGTTTCAAGATTTTACATTTCTGATGTATGGTTTGCTATTTACCATCATTCACAAATGTAATATAAAATGCAGGAGGGTTGTTTTCATTACTTACACTATGATTCTTTTCTATTATATTCACTCTCAAATACCAGAGAGGTTGTTTTGTTAGTACATGTAATGTTTGCTTTACAGTACTTACAAGACTGAGGCTCAAGTCTTATGCATTCTATACAAGCATTCTATAAATAAACTATATCCACAGCCCTATCAAGATTCTAAGAGTGCTTTCCTTTAGAATTTGTTACTTTTATCAGCTTCATTATTTTGGCATAAATATTTTATACTTCTAAGCATTAAGAAACATTTTTGTTTCAGATATTTTGGAAGATAGGGGCATAAATAAGTAATATTTAATATTTATACTTGTTATTATTTCTCCTATAAATAAAAGAAAAACTCCAGGAAAATTTGCCTTGTTTGGCTGTTTTAGGAATTTTTTTCCTCTTTCAATGTGATATGTATAAAAATAAATAAAATACATGAGTCTTCTTGGGAAATATGAATTTCAAGAAAATAATAAAATGTAAAAGAGCATTTTATGGTAATGATAGCAACTGAAATATGAACAAAGAACAAATGAGTACAGTTGTTGCTTGTGGAGAGAACAGTAATTTTTAGAGATTAAGAAGAATCAAGCAAGGTGGAGAAGCAGAGACAGTTGACTTTAGACAGAATCATAGGGTCAAGGTCAGGACCCAACAGTAACTACAAAGAAACCAAACTATAGCATTTTTTTAAACCAAGTGTGGAAAATAAAATGAACTGGAGGTATGTTATTCTGAAGGTGAAGAGTCAAAAGAATACGTATAATCAAGTTGTGGTAGAAGATGACTATAAATTGGTCTACATTTTTCCAAATAGGGAAAATAAAGAATAAACTTTGAACTCTGTATAACATCCTATATGATCCACACCTGCTTTCATTGAATGTGTATTCATGAATCCCTTCAATTTTTAGATCAATAAACATTATTTTTGTTTTTGTTTCATAACATAAAAACATAAAAAAAAGAGTTTCATAAGCTCTATTCTGAGTCTCTACCATGTTTCCGGCACTTTGCAAAGGTATGACAAGAGGAACAAGTCTGTCCCTGCCCTGGCGATTTGGAGTACAAGGAAAAACAGAACATTGGTGATGCTAATAACAGGCTGAGGACCTTAGCCAATTTTATGTAAGCGCAAGGCAGAGGGCCCATGTTGGCTGGAGTTCCCCACAAGAGCTGCCTGTAGTCACTGGCATGGACATTAAGCTGAGATCTGAAGCAGGAGTGGGACATTATCAGTTTGAGAATATGAGTGAATGAGGTGTGAAATGCTAAAGATAAGATGTTCTTGTAGGATCAGAACTACCGCTAGGATTTGTGTGTTTTATATTGATCACCAGGGAAGCCGCTGTTGTAAAGCTGTGTTGCCTGAGTGGGATTCCTCTATGTAGACACAGAACCAATGTCTGTCCTTCTTTAATCAACACATGAACTGGTGGTCCTAGTCAGACATGACTAAACTTTCAGCTGCATATAGCCTAGGAGTGTATGTAGAGACAGTGACAACCATTGACATTTACTGGACACTCAGTAGGTACCAGGCATTGTTCTGACAATACTGACTTCACTTAATCAACACAACTTCCTATACAATACCTCTGTGCTTTCCAGCTGAACAATTGAAGGTCCGCCGCTGGCAAGGACTCTGCCCAGGAAGACTTTCTAAACAGGAGAGAGGTTATTACCTAGGGATTCAAACAAATATCCAGACAGAGAGTCTGTGACACTTCATCCCAGCCTCCCCTCACATCAGTGGGATTAGGAAAAGATCCATGACTCCAGACTACAGTAATTAAACACAGACAGCTATGTCAGGAACATACTGATTAACATGGGGGATAACAGAAAAATGAAAATGATCAAAGAATAGTCCAGTGTTTGATTTTGTAGATTTTAGTCACACAAAATATAGATTAAGCGGAATTGCTATATATTTAGTTATTGGTCATATGGGCTATGTATAGCAGGTTGTATCGTTGCAAATAAATATGAGATATTTGGTTTGTTACCACTTAACTAAGATGCAGAATAAAATTCTTTAGTATTTAAAAAGACTTTAACAATTATCACTTAAGTGAAGTTGTACGTCTCTAATGAACCTTAAAGGTCATTTAAAGCATTTGTCTCCTCATTGTGTGTCCCTAACAGCAATTACACAGACAGCAATTAAAAGAGATCAACCCTGGAGCATTTATATCACAGATATGTAATGCAGTCCCTAAAGAATGAATAGGGAGCAAGTACTATTCTAGTTGCTCCTAGGCAGAAATAATTCAATGAAGTATATCACCAATTTGTAGAATGCATGAATACATACTCAGAAAATAAACCTGGTATACAATCAGAAACAGATGCATCAGGGACAGTCTTTCTTTAGGATAGCCTACAATTGGTCTCCCATGAGATGTCAGGTCTTTAATTTCTACATGATTTGATGTCATAATTTACATCTAAATTAATAAATTAGTGACAAGTAGCAATAACCAGCCCCTAGATGTATTTTTTTGGCTCTCAATATCTAGAAGAAATGGATGATAGTTCTGAACAGAGTACTAATGTATAAATATTTAAGAGATTTCTAAAAAATCTATTTTTCAAGAAACTTACTTTATATAAGAATTCTACCAATGCCCAAATTTCAGGTTCCCATAGCTCGAGAACGGGGGCTATTTGTATATTCATGGAGCCCTGGGGGTCAGAATCTCTCCATCTTACCTTCCCTGGCACCCAAGGGACGTGTCACCACACTAGCAACTGCATCTCATAACCCCCATAGCAACAATTCACTGTAGCTGAACCACAGGTAGAAAATTGAGAGAGGACTTTTTTTTTTTACCATGAACATGGTTTATTATGCTCAAATTGTATGTCTGGCCAATTAGAATTTATTTTTGCAATAATTATTTAGTGCATTAGGAGAAATGTCACCTTATCTTAACACAGTCACATACTCTGTAACACTCTCCTAATGGATATACACTAAATTATCACTAAGTCAAAACTAACTATTAACTATGGATAATTCATGAAGCAAATGTTGAGCAACTAGTGTTTGTGTTTATTTTCTACACATGATTCTGTTTAGTCTTTTAGTAATACCTAATATAAATCAATGCCTTCAGAAGAGTTACTGTGTCATCAATATGATTAATGCAAGGAATTCTACATGAACTACCTGATTCCCTGGAGTAACATCCAAGTACTCTTGCAATGTATGAAGAATGTTTGTGCTTCTTATTATTAATATTCAAAGAATAAGTCATTAGCTAGATGAATAACAAAGAGAGGAGTAGCTCTTTAAAAGCTCTTTAAAATGCTTTGTATATGTGCAAATGAGTAAAACTGCATTCAGTGAATGTAAGATGTAGATCCAGCAAGGAACCAGTGTAATTAAATATTATCCTGGGATATAAAAAAATAAAAAGCATAGGTTGTTAAATTGAGTTTGTACGGGTATCATTACATATTGAGCCAGTGTCTTCTGTTAAATATAATGCATTTCCCAGACAAAATTAGCATGACAATTGTTTCACATGTTTAGCCACCTGGCAAAAGCTTATCTTCATCTGTCAAAATCCACATCAAACAGTTTCCATGAAGCTTTTAAACAAGGCTCCACCTCCCCTTTGTAGCTCCCTATAACGGACCCAGTCTTTGTCTGTTGTTTTCACTTCACAAAATTTGATTATGAATTACCTGCCAGTCTTTTCATTAAGATTATAAGCCATGTGGTACCACTCCATTCTCGGAGGGTAGGTAGCTTCACATGCCCAGCGCAATGTCTGTTCATTGTGGTCAGGAAGTTCCAAGGCAACACTGAAGTAACAGATAGATGAGTAAAGAAGTGAGTGAATGCTAAATAAAGAAATAACAAACGGGCTTAGGGAGCAACACCTCATCTGTAAAACATCATCGGGAGACATTCTAAGAGGACTGAATCGAAATTCAACATATGTCTCCTCTTCCAGAAGGAAAAAGAATAAGTAAAGAGCTAAATTTTGAGGGAACATGAATAAATGCTAGATCTTAGCGGGCCAAAGGCTGGAACCCAAATGATTCAGATACCTGGGAGTGTAAATATAAAGAAGTGTAATTTTCTTGGAAACTTCTACCCAGCTCTCCTTCTAAGGAGGAGACTCCACCTTTGTAAGGGAAAGAAAGAACAGGAAAATCTCAGAAAATGCTACCAGAAATCTTAGCTACTAGAAAATTGCATAGTTGCCATAAATTTACAGCCCAATTAGAAGAGCAACCAAAAGTGCATCTAACCACTTTGCTTTGAAAAAGTATTCGTATCTTTTAGGAGGTCCATAATCCCTTTGACCTTAGATTGCTGTAACTGGTGTTTCATGAGAAAAAAGTTATTTCTGAAGTCACACCACTCTCAGTGTCAGTAATCTCTGCATACCACAGTCTTTAGGATCACATAGACATTCTACCACACGGTGAAAAGAGAATGGATCCTTCTTATATGAACAAGATGATCTGAGAGTAAATTTATGCTCTTAAGTCCATGCAGTGCCCTGCACTAAAGGAAATGAATGGTTTAGCGTAAAAGACAACAAAAGTACAAGTCTGAAGAACTGGGAAATAAAAAGGCTTGTTTGGAGCACATAGGATTCCTGAGCGATCAGGATAGGAGATGCACTGGGGTACTGTGTATTCTGCTCGGCATCTAGTTTAAGGCTTATGCTACCACTGGGACTGGGAGAGAGACAGAACTTGATCTTTTTCACTATCACTTTGCTCTGCAGTCCCCCAGACTTGAATTATCACTAAAGAAATGAGAGTGATCACCTCCAACATCCTTGTACCGAACCACTTTTGAGCCAGGATCCACCCAAGACAAAAGACACATCCTATATGTCCCCTTTGAACTGCCGGTGTCAGAGGCCCCACAAGAAGCAGAGTCAATTCATAAACGGCTAAAGAACTTACTATTATGCTCCTGGTACTATCAGTCTAATAGTTAAAATGACAATAGAGAAGAAATCCCATCTCCACTAGTGTGTGCACAAATTAAGTGTGGGCTAGTGGAGTATTACTACAGCAGTAGGGCTCTGGAGACAATGTGCCTAAAGACAATGATTGCAGTCGAAGAAGCCTTTGGTATTCAGCAAGAATCAGAGCAAACACAACCTACTAAATCCACAACCTAAGACATGTTTTTATGAGAAAGCTGCAAACCACAAAAACTGTCTTACAAAATTTATACCAACAGCTTCTCATCAGTTGCATAAACTTCATGGTTATTGTTAAAAATGTGAAAGAAAACACAAGGGAATGCACTACTCCCTCCAAAGACACTTGTAACTAATTGTAAGTAGCCCAGAGAAAATTATATCAAGGTAATGTATGGTAAAGACTTTAAAAACATAATTATAGGGGCTGGAGAGATGGCTCAGAGGTTAAGAACACTGCCTGCTCTTCCAAAGGTCCTGAGTTCAATTCCCAGCAACCACATGGTGGATCACAACCATCCATAAAGGGGTCTGGTGCCCTCTTCTGGCCTGCTGGCATACACACAAACAGAATATTGTATACATAATAAATAAATAAATATTAAAAAACATAATTATAAGGAAACACAAATAAACCCAAGATATTTGAAGGAAATTGAAAAAACAATAACTGCCATATATAATGAATATACCAAAGATTAGGAAAAAGGCATAAACAGAATTCTTGAAAATGAAGAATATAATAAGTCAAATAAAAAACACAGTAGAAAGTCTTAGCAACAGACTAGAAAAAAGCAGGATACAAGACATTGTATAGAAGCCTTTTGAAATCCTACAAAATGTCAAGAAAGAAGAGAAAATAAAAAAGAATGAATGATAATAATCCGAAAAAAACTTAAGAGTATGATGAAGTAAACAAATGTTCTTATGTTGGGGAGTAGAAGAGGAGGAGGAAGAGATGAGAAGCACAGAAAATTGCTTATTGGGATAATAGCTGAAGACAACTCCAATATTGGGAAGTAAAGAATCAAAAAGGCCACAGGAACCTAAATAGGCCTGAGCAGAAACTGTCCAAACCATGGTATATCTTAGTAAAAGTCTCAAAACTATAAAAGTAAGAGAATTCTAAAAGCTTTTGCAAAAAAATCACCAAGTCACATGTAAATTAATGTACATTAGAATAGCAGAATATTTCAATCTGCACACTTATAAGTGAGAAGATTATAAAATAACCATAATATTACAAATTATGAAAGAAAGTAACTGCTGACCATGATTATTATGCCCAAGAAAGTTATCCTTAAGAATTAAAATATCAATAAATTTTAAAGAAAATTGAGAGAATATATTTTCGACACAATGTCTTTGTAACTAATGAGCAATGTAGTTTGACAACTGGAAACAAAAAATGATAATTACCATCATGACAAAATAAAATCCACTAGAAAAGCAGACACTCAAAGCAGAAACAAAAACAAGCGAAACGTTATTAACCTAAT
This sequence comes from Dicrostonyx torquatus, assembly GCA_028555095.1. Taxonomy (NCBI): domain Eukaryota; kingdom Metazoa; phylum Chordata; class Mammalia; order Rodentia; family Cricetidae; genus Dicrostonyx; species Dicrostonyx torquatus. The sequence continues at coordinate 8,970,205 of JAQHUG010000034.1, forward strand.
AAAGCACAAAAGCACACACATAAAGAAAATATAAAAAAACAGTGCAATACAAAAGCAATTATTTTAAATAACAGAATCAAATCTAAATTTGTCAATAATAATATAGTATAAACAAACTCAATTAATAAAAAAACAACTTAAATATAAATAATATACACTATAACATAAAATAAAATTTTAAAATTATGGAGATTTGAACAAACCAATAGGAAAGCTTTAAAACTGAAAATGTGATTGATGTCAAAACTTATGAACTAGATCAAAGGTAGTCACGCTAAGAGGAAACTTTATCAAGAAGAAAGCATAAAACATTTACATCAAAAATATAGAAATATTGTAATTAATAGTAAGACTTTAACTAAATAACTTAATGGATGCATTTCAAGATTCTAGGAAAGAAAGGGTATATCAAACAATATAGAGTATAAAGTTGTAAATGACTAAGTTTATAGCAGAAAAAAGTGAATAGTGAAGCAAAAGATCAATGTAATGAAGGGATTTTAATAAGTGATATACATACAATTTTTAGTTAGAACAAAAAGAAGGCCCTAAAAAGTAAAGAAAGAATCAATCATTACAACCAGTGCAACAAAAATACAAAACGTCATTACAGACTACTATTGAAACCCCCCAAAAATTGAAAAACCTGATGAAATGAGTAAATTTATGGATACTTATTTCTTTCTGCAACTAAATCACATACTTCACAAAAGCAAACCAATAAGAAAATAAATCAATAATTTAAAAATTTCCTCAATGAAGAAAGACACAGAACTGGATAACTAAATAGCTGAATTACACCAAATTATTTTTATTAAATTTAATTTTTAGAACAATCTTTTCTCATTTTATATACTTATCCCAGTTTCCATTCCCTCCCCTCTTTCTGTTCCCCCCACCTTTCCTGCACCCCAGCCCCCCATCCACTCCTCAGAGAGGGTAAGGCTTCCCAAGTGAAGTCAACAAAGTCTGACACATCACATTGAGGCAGTACCAAGACCTTCTCCCTCTATATCTAGGCTGAGTAAGCTATCCCTTCAAAACGAATGGGCTCTAATATGTCAGTACAAGCACAAGGGATAAATCATGGTCCCACTGCCAGTATCCTCACAGACTGCCCAAACCACACAACTGTCATCCACATTCAGAGGACTTAATTTGGTCCTATGCAGGTTTCCCCACTATCAGTCCAGAGTCAGTGATCTCTCCCTAGCTCATGTCATCTATTTTTGTTGGTATCCTCATTATGGTCACGACCATTCTGCTCTTATTATCACTCCTCCCTCTCTTGGATTGGTCTCCAGAAGCTCAGTCCAGTGTTTAGCTGTGGATCTCTGCATCTGCCTTCATCAGTTGCTTGATGAAGGTTCTTTGATGACAATTAGGGTAGTCATCAACCTGATTACAGAGGAAAGCCAGTTCAGGTACCCTCTCCACTATTGTTTAGGGTCTTAGGTAGGGTCATTCTTGTGGATTCCTGATAATTTCCCTAGGGTGAGGTTTTTTGCTAGACATAATTGCTCCCTCAATCAAGATATCGCTTTCCGTGTTCACCCTCTCTGTCCTTCCCCCATCTCATTCACTCCTCTTCTCTCCCCTTTTCCCCTCCCCTTCCCTTCTGCCTTCCCTTATTCCCCGCAAATACACCCAGTTTTCTCTGGATATCTTGTCTAATTTCCCTTCTCAGGGGATCTATGTGTCCCTCTTTGTGTTTTTCTTGTTACCTAATTATCTGCAGCTGTGGACTATGGGCTGGTTATCCTTTCTTTGTGCCGAATATCCAATTATGAGTGAATATAAATTATGTTTGTCTTTCTCGGCCACTCAGGATGTTTTTTTTTCCTAGTTTCATCTATTTGCCTGCAAATTTCAAGATGTCATTGTTTTTTACTGCTGAATAGTAAGTACACCATTGTGTAAATGAACAACACTTTCTTAATTCATTCTTTGGTTGTGGGACATCTAGGTTGTTTTCAGATTCTGGCTATTACAAATAATTCTGGTATGAACAATTGAGTAAATGTCCTTGTGGTATAAGTGTGTATCTTTTGGGTATTTGCCCAAAAGTGGTATTGCTGGGTCTTGAGGTAGATTGATTCCTAATTTTCTGAGAAACCACCATACTGATTTCCAAAGTGTCAATACAAGTTTGTATTTTACCAGCAATGGAGAAGTGTTCCCCTTACTCCACATCCTCTCCAGCAAAGCTATCATCATATACTGATTTATGTTGGAATAAGGAAACTGTTTGTTCCCGGTCACCCAGCTAACTTAGACTTGAAATAATCACACAAAAACTGTATTAATTAAATCATTGCTTGGCCCATTGGCTCTAGCTTCTTATTGGCTAACGTTTACATATTAATTTAACTCATTTCTATTAATCTATATATCACCATGTGGCAGTGGCTTACCGGCAAAGACTCAGCATGAGTGACTCTAGTGGTAGCTTCACAGCTCCTCCATAACTATGCCTTCCTTCTCCCATTCTATAGGTCAAGCCAGCTTCTTTATTTTAACCAATAAAAGCAACACATAGACAGACAGACCTCCCACACCAGATTTATGATTAAGTACCATCACAAAAATGTACTGAGACTAATGCCAATGCATGAATGAATTACTATTTTCAAAGCTGATGCAATGCTTGTTTGCAAGAGTACCCATTTCCTACAACACTTAACATTTCTCAATCAAACTTAGAACATAGGACACAGACATGGTCCTGTCAGTAAGATGGGTGAAATACATAAAAGAAGTCTTCAGTTGCAATGGAGAGACACTAAACAGTCCATCACCCTCAGAAGAGATTTATCATTTTTACTTTGTGGGGATTTGGCTTTGACTTGGAATGGATATTGACATAGGCTTGGGCAAAAAGCTTAATTGACACAGAGGGAAAACCCTGATGAAGTTATTTTAATTAGTTTCACCCTGCATATCATTGATTCCCCTGAAAAAGTTAATGTATATCAAAAGTATGTTGTTGGTATAGCTCCGTGATAAAGCATGTTGTAGAACATGTTTGTTAGCACACACACACTACCTTGTCTTGATCTCCATCACAAAAGAAAAGAAGAAAAGGAAAGAAGAAAGACAGAAAGGAAAGAAGAAAGAGAAAAATTAGTTACAGTAGTAAATTAGGTAAAATGCAGCAAGAAGGGAAATATAATGATGGGTTTTGGGATTAAGAAATAGAGTCATAGTGCTTTGGGAAAGAATCTGGCATGTGTGTCTGGAAAACCACATTCTGTAATTCGGGGGAAATTAAAGGAATATTAAATTTTTCCGACCCTATACTTTGATTTACTTTTGATTTACCTATGGAGCATGCCATCTTTGTTCACTTAAAGTTTTCACTATGCTATTTTGGAACAAATTTGGGGAAAACATAATAGCAACTTTTTTCAATCTAGTTACAAAAAGTTATAAGGGAAGAAGGTCTTACATGTTCACTTTGTGATGTCTAAAACTAGATAATGACACAGTACTGAAGCCAAATAGTAACATAATTAAAAAGAAAACTATAGACCAATTTGTCTAATGAGAATAAATACAGATTCATGAACAAAACTATTGCAAATTGAAAACAATGGCATATTTAACAGTCAGCACATCATAGAAAAATGGGATTATCTTGTAAAAGAAAGTATAATCCAACCTATGTCAATCAAAAAAGTAACATATCACATCAATAAAATGAAAGACAGAAATCATGATTAACTAAACAGATTCAGTAAAATTCATTTGAATAACTCAATGTCTTTTCATGATAAAAAAATGAGCAGATAATTTTTAGAAGGAATATATTTCAACACAATGAAGACTATTACATAACAAATCCATAGCAAATTCTTACTAAATGGAAAAAAATGAAATCTTTTTCTCTGAAATTTAGAACAAGACAAACATAACTCTCTCATCACTTTTATTCAGCTCAATACAGGAACAACTAGATAACATAATTAGGTAACTGGGGAAAATTGATCATATAAATAAAAATGAAGAACAACAAATTATCCATTTTCTGATAATATGATTTGATGTATAGGGAAAACCTAAAATTCTATTTAAAAAAACCAGAACTGCAAAATAAAAATCTCTAGAATTATATACAACCATAATGAAATTGCTGAAAAAAATCATGAAATATTAGGAGGGAGGCCACGTGTTGTTTCTGGCCACCCAGCCTGCTTTGATCTGAAATAATTACACAGAAACTATATTAGATATATCACTGTTTGGCCCATTAGCTCTAGATTCTTATTGGTTAAGTCTTACATATTAATTCAACCCATTTCTATTAATCTGTGCATCACCACAAGATCATGGTCTACCAGGAAAGTTTCAGCACATTTCTCTCTGGCTGTAGCTCCATGGCTTTCCCGGACTCCACCCTTCTTTCTTCCAGCATACAGCTTAGCTTTCCTTGTCTAGTTCTGTTCTTCCCTGCCATAGGCTCAAAACTTCTTTATTCATTAACTAATAAAAGTAACACAGAGACAGAAGGACCTCCCACACCATTTCCCTTTTTCTGTTTAAACAAAAAGGAAGGTTTTAACATAGTAAAATTACATATAACAAAACAGTTATCAAGCAAGAAATAGTTACAAAATTTATATCTACTTCATCTTTTATCATAACTAAAGAAAACTGTAACTACAAGTATCTATTCTTCAACACCATCAAAGACTCCAAAAGGATATAATATTACCTAAGTAAACAGTTAGTGCATTATAAGCAACTTCCAAAACTTTAGAATTGACAGAGACATCTCACTGCCTAGACAGTCACTCAAAGTTGTTCTGTACCTTTGGGGCATCCAATCTTCAGTCCACAGGCCCATTGTATCCAGCAGACTTTTCCATGAAGTAAGAAATTTCAAAGTCAGTTTCACCTGTATTGGCAGTTTGTCAGTCACTTTTTTCTGTGTCCTACAGAATGTCTAGCAGACTCTTTCATGAAGCAGAAATGCCAAAGGATCATCTAACCTTTAGGCAAGTTCAGCAGTCATCTAGGCATGTCTAGTTAAGCAGTCCAGACAAGGGCAGTTTCTTGCCTAAATTGCTAAGAAGCCTCTTCAATGCCCACATTCCTCTTGAAATAATTGGTGCTGCCAGGAGCAGATGTGCCTCAAGGTCATGAAAATCTTAAGTTATTACAAAATTTTAAATATCATATTCTGAAGGCCTCTGAAAGACTTGAAGAATATCTAACTGAAATATATTCCTATACATCTAGAAAACCTAACTAACATGACTACAAACTTGACTAGTATAGATGAGTATCTATTAACCTATATTTCTTAATTATACATCACATTTTTAAATGAGCTATACAAACACAATTACCTTAATCAAGATCAGAAATACATATTCTGATCAGAAATACATATAAATATAACAAAATTTATCTGAAATTTGTATCAATAAACCAAGATACATACATTTACAAATTATTCATATCTATAACATATCACGCTTTGAATGTAAACAAACATTTATAGACAATATTTGGGAATATGGGCATAGTTTTTTCCATCCTGTTTCCTGCTGATTGTTGGGTGTAGTAATTTTGGGGAGTGTTCACAGTGACCTTTGGAGGTCTTGTTCCAGCAAACCACACCAATCTGGAAGCAACCCACAGCTTCTCATCCTTTGTGGAAACAAAAGAAGAACCTCTTTTCCACAGCAATATATCCTTAGACCCAAATTTGGAAGTCATGATACCTTTACAATATACATGCTGGTTTACCTTAGCAGCCCATACAATGAAATGTCTCTCTGTACTTAGTTAATTCACAATCAAAAAATTCAAAGATAACATAATAATATGCATAATCTAGACTCTTTATGAATTTTCCATTTTTACATGGCTTATTTTTCTTTACTCCTTTTAATCTATGACTATCTGTACTCTGTCTTGTTAAAGATTTTACCCTTTTTTTTAAGCATTAACTTGATTTTATGACTATACTCTTTTTTTCTCTCCCAATACTGTGACTTGTTTAGAATTCTTTTCCATCTGGATTTGTCTTTATTGCATATCTGTAATTCTTTACTGTCCAGAAGTGCTTTATAAATTCTAAGTGCTTCTTAGAACCTAAGCTGCACCATTACTGTGTTATATGCAGGACTTTCTGCTTGCCCATCCAGTTAGCTTGGTGGAGCCGCTTGCACCTCTGAGAGCCATGCACACAGCTCCATTCTCAGCACACAACCAGTCCATGTTTCCATCAAACAAGCTGCAGCACTCTGATCATAAACCCCATCCAAATATTCCATCTCCCAAAAAAGCCATAGGTCACACTGGCAGTAAGGTCCAGAAAGCCACCATTTCAAAACAATCATAGCTGAATCAAGAAAACCTCTCTTAAGTGAGCTACGGCACACTGCCAGCAAACAGCAAGAAGCTATGTAAACTCTGTATTTTTGAGTCTAGAGTTCCTTTTCAAGCTTTCTCAGGTTTTAAGTGGATTTTAGTTGGCCACGTGGGCACCAATTTATAGGAGGAGGGAGGCCGCTTATGGGTTCCCAGTGGCCTGGCTAGCTTAGACCCAAAATAATCACCCAGAAACTGTATTTGCTAAATCACTGCTTGGCCCATTAGCTCTAGCTTCTTATCGGATAACTCTTACATATTACAAATTCTATTTTCAATTACTTGAAAAATTAAACAACTAAAAGTAATTTTGTACTAAGAAAAGGAAGATACATACAGTGAAAATTATAAAATGCAGATGAAGATCTTCTCCCATTCAGTAGGATGCCTTTTTGTCTTAATGACTGTGTCCTTTGCTTTACAGAAGCTTCTCAGTTTCATGAGGTCCCATTTATTTATTGTTGTTCTTACTGTCTGTGCCACTGGGGTTTTACATAGGAAGTGATCTCCTGTGCCCATGTATTACAGGCTACTTCCCACTTTCTCTTCTATGAGGTTCAGTGTAGTTGGATTTATATTGAGGTCTTTAATCCATTTAGACTTGAGTTTTGTGCATGGTGATAGACAAGGATCGATTTTCATTCTCTTACAGGTTGACATCCAATTATGCCAGCACCATTTGTTAAAGATGCTTTCATTTTTCCATCTTATACATGCAAATGGATGGAAATAGAAAACTCTATTCTTAGTGAGATATCCCAAACCCAAAAAGAAGAGTGTGGTATGTACTCACTCTGTGGACCTTAGCCATTAACAAAGGACATTAAGCTTACAGCTCACAAGCCTGCAGAAGCCAAATAGCAAGGTGAACCCAAAGAAAAACATATAAAGATTTTCCAGGAAGTCAGAAGCAAACAAAACCTTCAGACAAAAGTTGGAAGCACGGGTGTGGGGATGGGGGGGGGAGTTGGGATGGGGGAAGGGGGTAGGTGAAAGAGAGGGGGTAGAAGGGAGAAAGGAAGAACCGCGGAGAGCCTGGGTTGGGGGAAGGTGGAGATGCAGGAAGGATGGTTATTGGGGAAGGGAATAAGATATCTACATTAACGGGAGTCTTTCTAAGATTTGCAAGGGACTGGTCTCTTGAGGGGATCCCAGGCATTCATAGGGAGGTCCCAGCTAGGTACTTGGGCAGCAGAGGAGTGGGTGCCTGAACTGAACTTGTCCCATAGTTATTTGTTGAATATCCTAATCGTCACCATAGAAATTTTGCAAGATGAATGGAGATAGAGCCAGAGACCCACAGTCACATCAGAACAAGGGATCGAGCTACCAAGGTCCAGTGGAAGAGCAGAAGGAGGGAGAAAATGAGAAAGGAAGTCAGGACCATGAGGGACTGGCCCACCAACAGAGACAGTGTGCTCGATCTATTGGGAGCTCATCAAATCCAGCTGGGCCAAGACTGAATGAGCAAATGACCTAACTGGACTCGATGAATGTGACTGCCAGCGGGGACTGACTGAGAGGCCAACGATGATGGCACTGGGACCTATCTCTTCTGCATGTATTGACTATTTGGGAACCTATTCTATATGAATGCACATCTTCTTAGACTGAGATGGAGGGGGGAGGGCCTTGGGCTCCCCATAGGACAGGGTATCCGGCACCCTCTTAAGGAAGCAGGGGGAGGGCGGTGGGGTAGTGGGGGAGCGGGAGGGCCGGGAACAAGGGGAGTAAATGTAAATTTCGCTTTTAACAAAAAATAAATAAATAAATTAATTAATTAAAAATGCAGATGAAAGAAATTATTTAAAAGGACACAAAATAATGCATATACTTCCCATTTTCACTCATTAAAAAATAATTTTAAAATCATCCAAACAACCCAAAGCCATCAATAAATTCAAGTAAAACTCTACCGAAATATCAATATTTTTGATGAGTTCTTTTTAAAATATAATATTTTATTTTTCTGTTGTGAATTTCAAACATGAATATATGTATTTTGATTGTATCTACTCCAATTCACCCTTACTACTCCTCAGCCCCTTCCATTCATATATACATACATATATATGTATATATATGTATATATATATACATATATATATATATAATATGTTACATTGACTCCAGTCTTTTGCCCATATTCATCACATGGGTATAAGGTAATTCACATAAGCATGGACAGCCTTCCAGAAGCCACACCCATGAAGAAAATTGTTTCTATTATACCCCACCTTCAGCAATCATCATCTTCCAATAGTTCCTCAGATAGAGATTGGACTAGGAAAAATGTTTCCTAAAATTGATATGGAAGAAAGAAAAAGAGTAGCTAAAGCAATCTTGAACAATAGCAAACCTGAGGGCATCACACTGCCTGACTTCAGACTATCTTACAGTGCTATCAATCGAACATGGAGTTTGCATATAAGTCAACACACAAATCATTGGATACCATGAAGAAGTGAGCAAAAGAATTATGAATCTACAACCACCTTATTTTTGCTAGAAGTACCAAATTTATGTTAGAAAGGAAAGCTACTTCAATAAGTCCACTAAGAAAACTGGACATACACCCATGTCAAATATTGAAATTTGAACCTCATATTTCAACCAATAAAATAGTCTCAATATCTAAAAAAATATAAAATCATCAATGATTTAAATGTAGATATAATAACTACTAGAAGGAAACATAGTACAAATACTCAGGACATTGGAATAGATGATCATGTTCTGGGGAAAACCCCACAAAACTAGAAACTAAGACAGATGGGTTTAAATTAAACAGAAATTTCTGCTCAGCAAGGAAACAAGCAACAAACTCAAGAGACAACATACCAGTGGGCCAAAAGTAGTAAACAGCTTATCTGACAAAAGAGTAATGTCCACAGTGTTTTAGGAACCTTAAAAGTCAATAACTGAAAGTCTAAAGTGCAACTAAAAAAAAAAAAACAGACAATAAATATGAACAGACATTTTTCAATGCAGTCTCTAAAAATCAAGTAAGGGTTATTTCTCACTTTCATTTTTGTTGCTATGTTAAGATATCCTTTTTTAAAAAAAGCAACTTAGGGAAAAAAAGGTTTATTCTGGCTCAGTGTTTAAAAGTGCTCTGTAGACACAAAGTAAAGCCAGCAAGGGTTTGAAGTAGCTAATCTCATCACATCTATAATGAAGAAGCAGGGAGAGATAAATTCATGCTGAAGCTCATTTTTAATTTTCCATTTAGACAGTCTATGAATCCAGAGAATGGCACTGCCCATAGTAGATAACTCATTTCCTCTCAATTAATACAGTCTCCAACATGTGTGTCCAGAGGCCCATCTCCCAAGTGATCATGTCAAGTGGACAATTAACACTAGCCATGACAGATCAGGATGTGGGACCATTATTTGCCATAATTTGATCATGTCTTACTTTACAAACATTGAGATAGAATACTGTAACCTGTAATTTAGCACAGTAAAATATTATCTGTTAAATCAAAATGTTTAAAAACCATTAAAGAAAATAAAGATCAATGGAAGTGTAAACATATATCTGAAGGCAATGACTTTGAGACTAATTTAGAATTTGCACATGGAAGTGTATGCCTCCTAATATATTGTGTTTGCCAAAACTCGTTTACAAATGGAACTTGAAACGGTGCTCATCAAGGGTTTGAGAAAAGAGTGCCATGTTCCCAGCAGTGGTAGTAGTCACTTGAGCTTTTCAACTGTTCTTTGGATTCAAATTTACAGATTTGGTCAATATCCTTTATGTTTTCAATTTTCATTGTGAGTCCTTCTTGGGTGGGGCACCTTCTCGTGTCCATGCTGTTTCTATGATGCACCTTCTCATGTTCCTAGTCAGTTTCCCTGATGATAGCAGGTTTATCATAGGACACAAGAGTGGAAACAAATCATACCCAAGATTATGTGGTGAAATGTACCAACTTTAATACGTAATTCAAAATAAATATAATGAAACTTTTGCTGTTTATAATGAGAAAGACTAAGTGTTGATGTTTTGGTGAGAATGACTGTAATAAAATCCTCATTTGCCCACATAAAGGGAACTGGAGCCTCTACCTTCCCATGTGTAAATTGGGAATGATGATAAATAAGCTTTCAGGTGTAGAGGATTAAAAGAAATAACCTATCTCCAACATCTGGTAGGGCATCTGGCATATTCATTTTTAAGGGAACACTCACCCTCCCTGAGTAAGCTACAGAGTGCTAAAGTGGCAGCCCCTGCTTAGCCCACAGGAAGATTTAATGTTGCTTTTCACATGAGACCCAGTCCCAGAAGTCTTCGAGTGAAGTTATTGCATCTGGCCTCAGAAGCAAAGCTGACATTTTTGACAGAGTCTTAAGTGCAATGCTCTCTGGGGTGCTGTAATGGAGACAAGACAGGGCAGGTGGCAGTAATTGGCATCACAAGCACTCAACGATTGGGTATAACATGGATTACAATGGAATTCCTTTTATGAAAGATACTTCTATGAACGCTGGCTGCTTCAAAATCCTTTGATAATTATTTCTATCATCAATTACATAGCTGAAGGTTGAAAGGAAAAGCTGTATGTATGTTCTGGGGAAGAAGCAGATTTTGCTGCTTAGTTTCCAAGTAGAGGAATATGGTACCATATTTATATGATATGATAGGCTACCAGTTTACCATCATCCTTGTATTGCTCAGACTTACAAAACAGTTCTCAAGTTCCCCCAAAGTAATGTCTACCTCCATTCCTGACACACTTCACCTTTGCACCTTTAGGTTCCTTGTATATGGTACCAATTCACATTTCATAATTTGAATCTTGAAGGCACTTTATTTTTTAAAAGAAGTAATGATCCTATTCTTCTGTCTTCTGTAAAATTATTAATATTTAGTAGGAGAAACACTTAGAACAATAATAGAAACATCTAATATACAGACCACTGTGAACAAAATCCCAGAACCATCACTGAAACAAGCCTAAAACACACAGCATTTTTTTCTTTTTTCTTTTTTTTTATTGTTAAAAGAAAAATTTACATTTACTCCCCTTGTTCCTGGCCCTCCCGCTCCCCCACTACCCCACCACCCTCCCCCAGCTTCCTTACAATGGTGCAGGATACGCTGCCCTATGGGAAGCCCAAGGCCCTCCCCCCTCCATCTCAGTCTAAGAAGATGTGCATCCATATAGAATAAGTTCCCAAATAGCCAATACATGCAGAGGAGATAGGTCCCAGTGCCATTATCATTGGCTTCTCAGTCAATCCCCACTGGTAGTCCCATACATAGAGTCCAGTTAGGTCATATACTCATTCAGTCTTGGTCCAGCTGGATTTGATGAGCTCCCAATAGATTGAGCACACTGTTTCTGATGGAAGAAGGGTGGTTATTGGAGAAGGGAATAAGATATCTACATTAACAGGAGTCTTTTTAAGATTTGCAGGAGACTTGTCTCTTGAGGGGATCCCAGGTATTCACAGGGATGTCCTAGCTAGGTACTTGGGCAGCAGAGGAGTGGGTGCCTAAACTGAACTTGTCCCATAGTTACTTTGTTGAATATCTTAATCGTCACCATAGAAATTTCGCATGATGGATGGAGATAGAGCCAGAGACCCACATTCACATCAGAACAAGGGATTGAGCTACCAAGGTCCAGTGGAAGAGCAGAAGGAGGGAGAAGATGAGCAAGGAAGTCAGGACCGTGAGGGACTGGCCCACAGCATTTATTTTTTTACCATAACTGATTCTAAGTTTGTCTGCATGTGTATAATGAGAGTGGTATCTGTTATTTGAGGTTAACAATGAGAGGTAAGAGGAATATATGGGAATATCAGCAGATTTTCACAAATGTTAACAAAATTTGTTGATGTTATTTAGAATAAGACTGTTCACTATTTTTATATCAGTGCCTTACAAAAACAAATCTGACTGAAGAGATGATAGATGATAGATAGATGATAGATAGATAGATAGATAGATAGATAGATAGATAGATGATAGATAGATAGATAGATAGATATGTGTGTGTGTGTGTGTGTGTGTGAGAGAGAGAGAGAGAGAGAGAGAGAGAGAGAGAGAGATGGCAGAGCTATTTGCATATGCAAGCATGCATACAGAGTGCAAAATTGGTGCTTCAAACTGTGAAGTCTGCTGATAATCTATAAGGAGATATACATGGCTGTGTTGTTTGGTGTCATTCACCTTCAATATGTTCTTCAACTCAATATTCTGCCCCCCAAAAAAGAGAAACATATGGGACATATAAAGGAAGTAATTGAAAGAATGACCATCAGTTTTGAAGGTTCAGAGCAACGTTTGTGAAGAACAATTCAGCAAGAATGAAACCTACCTACACATCTATTATTGTGGTGGACTCAACAGAAGTTTTAAGCTGGGGAGAGGACATGAACATGACTTCTTACATTCTTTTCTTTCTCTCATGCCATCTTAAGAATGACTTCTGTAGCAAATCTTTATTAAGCAACTGCTCCATGTTACAGGTAATGAAAGCAGAGAAGATGAGACAAAAGAAACACCTGTTTCTGTGTAGTTTACATTTTAAGGCAGGAAAATATTATTCCCATTCATGTGTCTAAGATATCATAACCATGAAAAAAAACAAATTCCCTGAAAAACAATAAGAAAGCCTAAGTGAGATTAGGGCAAGAGCTTAGGAAATGCCTTTGTTTCTCAGCAAGAGTTGATTTCAAGAAACAAACATTAATTCTTTACTTCTTTCTTCAGGTCTCCCTGACTTACACATTCCCCCTCGTCTTTCACCTCTGCTTCACTCTTTAATTAAGAGAAACTTTTTATTTGAAAGTAATCCTAGATGACAATATCTCACATACTAATTCCCATTGACAAAGGCCGGAAATAATGAAATATCAATTGCAGTAAAATTGAACTTGGCTCAGACATCTTTAAAGTAGAAAATGAGTGTTCAGCTCTGGGAGCTATGGGGATTGAGATGTTGTTGAGAAGACAGAGAAGCAGAGTAATACATATTTAATATAGTTCCTGTGTTTGTGGGGTTCTCTAGAGGAACAGAAACGATAGAATGAACATAGATTACAAAAGAGGATGTAAGGCCAAATGATGAGTCAGCAACTGAAAGCTCTTCCTCTGCAAGGCTTGACCATCTGAGTTCCACCCCAAGATTCAATGATGGGAGGAAAAAACTAACTACAAGGTTATCCTCTGACATCTATACATAATCTCTGGCACTTGTATACAGACATTTATACACCCTCCTTTCTCATACACACACACACAAATAATAAAAAAATGTTTAAAAGGGTAGCTGATCAGACCCTGCTTTATTCCTGCCCTTATCCAAAGGATTTGGGCCAAAGGGATGAAACTCTGGGTACAAGTTTTGATAGGGACCACTGTTAAATGAGAGCAGGCATGAAGATGATATCAAGGTTCCAAGAAGGTACAAAAAAGAGAAGCTGGAAAAAAATTAAGATGCAAACATCAGGAGAGATGAGAAAGAGGAATGTCAGTTTCGGCACAGATACCAATTTGCATTGCTCATCTCTCATTTAACAAAGAAAGTTTTGACATAACCTACATGTTAAGAATTGTGTATCAGTAACTAGAACACTCCGCTCTAGTGCTGTGAAATTATGGTTACCATAGACGAGGATTCTGAAATGAAGAAAGTGAGCTGCCTACTTGGGCTCAGGTTGGAAAACAGAATCCCATTCACAGGGTATCTACCAATACTCCCTTTTCCAGGAAAAAAATGAGCTCTTTAAAAGAAGTTTGACTTTCTTAAAATTCTGTAATATTCTAGAGCAATTATAGACTAAGGTCAGGTTGCAGACTCCTTGGCTACTGTGACAAACTACCGTAGGGCAAAGGTGTTGGCAGTTGAGTCAGACACTCCTAAAAAATTCAAATCTGAGCTCAATCTCCCCTGTTAAGGGCTCAGGAAAGAAATCTGCAAAATCCTGTAACAATATGACAAAGACTGGCAAAAGAGTGTGTCTGATTCCATCTCCACACCAGAGGGAATGTCAGGGAAAGCACGAACCCACCACCACCAAAGAGAAAACGGTTTTTTTACATGTCCCCCCAAAATATCATTACTAAATGGCATGGAAGTCTCTCCCCATGATTTCTTTTCTCCCTTACACACAGATACTACAATGAAGAAGCATCAGCCTATGAGTGTCAACAAATAAGACTAAAGCGATGTTAAGTTTATTGCATTTCTGTGATGCATGATGTTAATGAATGGTACACTTTCTATAAATTTTTAGGGCATTTTATAAACCCAAGGGGATAAAATTAAGTTGTCTTGAGGTACTAACTGACTAACTTACTTACTTACTAACAAGATGTCAGCCTACAGAGTACAAAGCTGAGAATACTACCTGAAATCTTCGTTGCTAGATTTCATTTTGGTCTACACATACCAAAAGAATTGGTCCCACTGGGCTTTGATCTCTCTACCTAGAGAGTAGAAATACCTTTTGGTTCATGTTTCCCCACAATTTCAAAATTAAGAACTTCATGAAGTAGACAGAGTTATATTAAGACTTAAAAGCAAATGTAACTCCTGGACTTGAAACCCAGGGCTCACAGGAGACTCCACAGTTAAAGGATTGCAAAAGTCTTCATACTTCAGCCAACTGCAACAGCCACATTGGCTGGAAGTTCCAACCACATTCCCAAGCTTTTTCCCTGTGGATCTTCATCTAATTTAAGCATATAATATGGCAAATCCCAAGTCTACCATTTTCTACCGAAAGAGAACACATTTGTACCTCCATAATGATTTTCAGTGACGTAGCTTAAAATACATAGTGTGTCAATTAAAAGTATATAGTACAAAATGTATCATTATAGAGAGAAAATGTGAATGACCTCACGAAGAATCATGAAGGAGAAACAGAATATGCTATTTGGCAGCAAGACTACTGTTCCTACTGGAATTAATGTTCATGATGCTGTGTGTTAAATAAACAAAAGTGACTCTATGCAATCTAAAATTTAATTTTAGCTTTCAATTTGTCATAGACTAAATTAACTTTTGTGCAAATACAGTTTCATGCATTTGAAAATATTGCACAGATTCCTAGAATCGCCGCCACAATCAACATCACAAAGTGTTTCATCACTTCAAAAGCTCCTTTGGCTTTGCCTTTAGAATCAACCTCTTCCTCACTCCTAATTCATAGCAACCTGTTATTATGTTTCTGTAACTAAAGTATTTTTTTAAGAATACTGTACACATCCAGTGTATAACTTTTGGAGCTGACTTCTTTCCCTCTACTGTAAAATCTGTTCACTATTTTTATTTGCTCTCTGGAGATTTTTTTCATTATATTTTATTTCTGAGACGCTTTCCTGTCCATCGACAGACCACCTTTATCTATTCATCACTGGAAGACCATTTGGCTACTTATAATAGCTTGGGTAGACTAAGAACACAGCTGTTATAAACATTCACATGTAGAGATTGGTGGGAACATAAGTGGTTTTGTTTCCCAGCAAACAGTAGGGTATATGTCATGGTGTAAAGAATAATTAGTTTTATAATAAGCATTCAGTCATTTTTTGAGTAACTATTCTATCCACGGGCATCGTTAAATGTATTTATGCATGGAACTGGCATGTCTTTCACACCTGATTCCCTCCTGGCTTTTTCCCACAGCTCCACCCTCTGTCATAATTTTCCCCAACTGTTACCCAGCCAAACTCGAGGATTTCCATATTCTACTATGTTCTTTCTCACATTTAGATCTTCATTTATTCTGTCTGAAATGGTCATGTTTCTTGGAAAAGTCAATATATTAAAAATGTATTTCAGTTTAAAACCCAAAGTCATCCTAAACTTTCCATTCGAGAAAAAAATTATTTGTTCCATGTTGTTTCTTAATCATGCACTTCCTTTCAAATGCTGACCATCAATAAGACAGGAGCAGAGAACTGTTGATGTTAGGCGCTGAACCTGGACCAATGCTCAGCAAACTCTCTATCATGAGCTGTATCCCCAGATCTTGAAGGGTGATTTGGCATTCCCCTTTCTTTCTACATTCATTTTATACATTCTATCTCTCAACCAATAAATTTTTATCAGCCATCTACTACATTCCAGGAATTATCTACTTTCTGAGGATAAAACCTATCTTAATATCTGTCACAAAAAAAAAAATCAGGATATGCAATGCCTAATGTTTGGCTGCAATCCCAACACTCAGGAGGACAAGGCAGAAGAACTGTGACTTCAAGGCCAGAATAATGTTAATGAAATAAAAAGCAGAGTGGCTTTTGCTTTGTACATTCCTTTCTTGGTCATTTATTATTAAGAGGTGCAGAGGGCTGTGTCTCACCGTGGCTAGCTTATACCCAAAATAACCACACGAAAATTATATTAATTTAAATACTGCCTATTTAAATAATGGCCTATTATCTCTAGCCTTTTCTTTGCTAACTCTCACATCTTATTTCAACCCATTTTTAATAGTCTGTAAGTCACCACGAGGTAGTGGGCTTACCGGGAAGATTCAGCATATCTGAGCCTGGCTGCTTCATGGCAGCTCTCTCTCTGAGCCAGTTTTCTTCCCAGCATAC
Organism: Dicrostonyx torquatus; assembly: GCA_028555095.1. NCBI lineage: Eukaryota > Metazoa > Chordata > Mammalia > Rodentia > Cricetidae > Dicrostonyx > Dicrostonyx torquatus. The sequence goes on from JAQHUG010000034.1 coordinate 8,987,155, forward strand.
TGTTCCCTTTTCCCCGCCTATCTAAGTCCTGCCCTATCAAAAGGCCAAGGCAGCTTCTTTATTAACCAATGAAAGCAACACAAAATACAGAAGATCCCTCCTACACCAATTTATATTATTATATCAGTGAACACAAACTGACTAGCAATTGCACTGCTAAGACAAACACTGTTTTTCCACTGAGAATCCTTGGGAATGTGTGCAGAGAAGTGATGGCAAACATATAAAAGACTGTTCTGTGCATGGCATTTCTTCCCTCTACTGACAAGTTGAACCACAGAAACCTAAATGGTAAAGACTATTCTTCCTAGATCCCCAGGGTCTGTGATGAGTTCCTCAAACTCACTTGATTAGTTTAACACATAGGGAGTGCCATTACTGAGAAGAAAGTTTTCTAGAATCAATTGACCCATGCCTACAAACATTTTGAAAAACATTGATATGCCAACCAGAAAATGTTTTGGTTTTGGTTTTGAATTGGCAGCATTTCCATGACACGTTGTAAACCTGCACAATGTTCAGCTCTAGAGGCCCTTGAAGCTATTGTGTATATCTTGTAGTACTCAGAACTATGATCTGTATAAGGTGATTCCATTTTCTGTAGCAGTTATAAGAAGCTGCCTTCCAGCAGAAAGAGATTCTGAAGCCCACCAATGCTTCCATGTCTGTCTTTCGTCTTGAGCAGCAACCAACCCCTTGGACCTCACATCTGCTACTGCATGTTCATGTTCATCTACAGTTCCTTGGACTGCCACATTTATCTCACACTGTAACCTTGAGTGAGTCTCCAAATGAAGATAGAAAAAGGCAGCTATCTCCTGATATCTATGGTTTTCTCTGATAAAATCAAGCCATAGACAGATTTGTCACATGCCCGTATATTTGAATGTGCATTAGGATTATACCAATAGACTTTCCAATAAGAAGTCAACCAGTCTTGGATTTGGGCTGGACATAAGTAGTCTACCACATGTCACCTGTGAGGCCTTGGTCAAGATTTTTAGGCTGTCCATTCTCAGTGTACTTTTCTAGAAAATGGAGTCATGAACATCAATGTAGGTTTTAGTATCTCGTAAAGAAAGTACTATATGCCAGGAATTTAAATATTGCTTCTTAATATATTTTATTGTTTTATGCCACCAAACCAGCTTTAGACAAATATGTGTAGCATGTTGTATGCTCTGTAGTTATGCAGTATAATATTGTATTCATTTATTTCTGTATATGCATGTATGTGCATGTGTGCATGTTTCTGTGGAAGCTACAGCACCACCTAGGATGTCATTCCTCAAGTGCCAGCCACTCTTTTTTATATTTAAGGCATGGTTCTTTCTAACCTAGAACTTACAAACCAGGCTAGTGAGTCTGAAGGATTCACCTATCTCTTCCTTCCCAACACTTTGATTCCTAATTAATGAGCCCACATCTGGCTTTTTTAATGTGGGTACTAGGGATCAAACTCAGGTCTTTATACTTGGAAGGCAAATTCTTCACTGATGGAGCCATCTCTCTAGCCTTATCTTAGTTATTTATAAAGTAGTTATCACATTATCTATGTGACAAGGAAGGCCAATAATACCTTTATAAAAACACTAATAAAAACAAATATGCCATTAGGTTAATAGTGCCTACCAAACTTTAGGAGTTGTTATTAAGTCTGGCTTATACTAACTAATTCAATGAGCAAGTTATCTTGTGATGTAGCAACCATATCACTGTCTCAGAAGAGAATGTAAGAGCCAAAGAATAGGTAGCTGTGCCACAAAAATGGTGTCTTTTATGTCTTCACAAAGTCATTCCAATCAGGAACACAGCAGTGGTGGCTATCTGCATAAAGTCTGAATTTGATGAAAACATCTGGCCGGTCCCCACCCCTAGATGAAGAGTTACAAGCCATTAACAAGTTCTGTGAGGAAGAGAATTAGTTATCCCTACTGATGAACCCCAGATTGGTTATCCAATACCATTGATCACCTGTAGAAACAGACACATGCAGGAAATTTCAGGATCCAATTATTGTAATTATATGCTTATTCATTTATACGTATGTACAATAACAATAGTTAGGAGATGACCATGACCTTGGGAGGGAGTAGAAATAGACATGTGGGGATAGAAAGAAAGAGAGGGAGGGAAATGATAAGATATTTTAATTAAAAATCAGAAAAGAAAGGCTTAAAATATAATATAAATAAATTAGCAATGGAAATTGAAATTATCTTATTGGCTTAAGACTTGAATAAAGGTTTTTTGGGAGGAAGAAAGCTTAATGGGAGGGAAAGGACAGTGAGAGTAATGGACAGCAAGTTTGATCACAATGTATTCTACCTGTATGAAACTGACAAAAATAAAAGACATTTTTAAAAGCTCCTGGTTCAAAGTTTAACCACCCTAAGATTGACCAGTCAGGATGGACAGGGACAAGATTTAAACCAGGGAGGTAGGCAAACCAACTGAAGAGTCCATTCCCAGTCAGTTCCCAAAACCACTGAACTGCATCACCTCATACACTGAAAAGAGCACTCATGTGCATTGTCATCCTGGTGTCATAGCAACCCTGACAAACACACCACTCCAGCAGTACCGTGCCAGTCTCTCTGTGGACTCTAGCTTGTTTGGCTTTCCCTGAGCCTCAGCCTCAGCCCTGCCTTTGGCTCACAGCATTTAAAGTTTCTGCCTTGAATTTGCAGACTAAACTTTCCAGCTGATTCACTTTCTAGAACTGAGTAATTTAAGGCCATCCTAGAACCAGTAGCCTCTGCCAGCATGACAACCTGGGCCCTTCATCAAGGTTCCTCGGGCTACAAGTAAAACACAGTCTGAATAATTTCTTAGGCAGAAAAAGAAAGAGGGTATGCATCAAAAGAACACAGGCATACAAAAGAAAAACACAGGTGGACGAGGTTCAAGCATGCAAACAAAAGGGTAAATAATAAAACAAAAACCCTTAGAACACCATTACCTTTTAGCCTATCTCCTCATGCTCTACCCTGTAGGTGGGTTTAAGTGTCTGCTTAATCCTTTTAGATGTAGTCAAACTAGTTTGTTCTCCTTTTCTTTCCTGTGTCAGATGCTACATCCCATCTCTGCTGTTCATAGAGAGGTGCCAAATGCTTATCTGTAACAACAGAATCGTTCTTTGGATATTGATTCTGAACTCTGAATATATGAACTATGGCTGACCCTTTGGAAGATCATATATGAGATTCTAGGTTCTATACGCTATGTGGAGAGGGAGCAATGAGGTAATGGGGCCACATAGTAAATTACAGCAGCCAGCACCCATACCTTGAGGAAGGTGGCAATGATCAGAAAATGGAAGGTGCTTGTTCATGGGACAGAGACCCCAGGAAACAGGTTCACCTGTAAGGGTCAACCTGATCAAACCTTGCATTCTTGATTTTGCCACCCTCCAATGCCTTCCTTCTTTTTGCCTGTAACTTCCCAAAGTCCATGTTGTCCCCTGGAATTCTGACAAATAGCTTTTTATCTTAGTAATGAAGAATCTTCTCCAACATAAAAATGTCTCTCCAAGTACAGCACAGCATGATAAGAACTCAATGAGGGCAGGGTAACCCAATGTACATTGTGCAGATGGAGAATGTTCACAGAACTGAGAGTCGATGCTATTGTGACGTCAGGATGAAACCATTTAAAATGCTCTCCATCTTACATTTTAATAGGTTTTCAAGTGTACATTAACTTATCACATGGAATCTTTGTCACTTTTAGAAAGAAAATTACTCTGAAAATTACAGCTTCAGGTCAGCACACATTTTGCTCAGCAAACTTCCTCTGCTTATAGAAGTATTACTGAACATGGCAGATGATTAATTCCGCTGCACAAAGCTGGTAACTCTTTTTCACATAAAATTTTACAGTAAAAGATACATTTAAAAAGTACATATTCAAACACAATTAACTTTTTTTCTTAAGACATTATTGAGACTATAATCCTTTAAAAAATGCAAGACTTGAAGAATAGTCCAATGCTGAACATAACGCTGTAGTTTCCTTAGCGATGGGATGGTGGACATGACACTGTGAGCTATCATTTATCCCCAGCTTCTTCCTTCCTCACTCTGAGGCCTCTGGAAAGTAGCTTAATATTAGTGGCCTTCATGGTCCTCATTTTAAGCAATGGTAATTACATGTACCTCTTAGGGTTGTTATATAAGGCTCTTGCAATCCCTGCAATGGGATTAAAAATACTTGTTCTCTTTGTTTTTCCTGCTATTTATCTCTCTGAAAGAGACCCTACGCTGGTCTATACCGTGAAGGGGGTCAATGTAGCACCAGTATAAGATTGACACAATTTTACTAATTGGTTTTGCAGTTTAGTTATCTACCATATACAAGTTAGCATTGAAAAGAAGATGGAACATTGAATTCATCATATCTTATTTGATCTACTTATCTTTCTGTCAGAGACTCACTTACATGACCAAACAGAAGACAATGTGTTATAATAATAAAGCAATAAATATGTGAGAAATACTAAAGATTTTGATAGAGACCAATGGATTTATTGAGTGGGAAAAAGTAAACAAATTGGAATCAGTAAGCAAAATTCACTCCCAAATGAAGACCAGAAGCAAAGAATCTGCCTCAAAGTATTCATTTGGATTTAATGATGAGCAGGAAACTGAATCGTTAAAATTCTGTATCTGAAGCCATTTAAATACTGCTCTTCCTAATACTCTGCCCCTGGCCTTTCAAATGAACAATAGGACCAGATGTGTAGCAGCCTTCATTCACAAGGACTAGAACAAGTCTTCAAAGCTTAATGAGAGCAGAAATAGAATCCAGAAGAAAACCTCATGGATCAAACTGCCAGCCTACGGCATTTCGAACCTTCCTTGTGTAGAGAACAGATGAGCTTTGATTTTATATTCCTCTTGTTAGCCAGTGAGCCCAATGAAATGCTGCGACAATACGGCCACATCCATGAAGCCACTAACCATAGGGATGGACAGCTCATATGTTTGAAGCAACTGATTTTGTGGTGGGGATATGCTACATTTATGATAGGAATGTTATTCTTAGTTCACAGATAAAGAAACTTCTGGCCAGAAAAAATAATTGTTCTATCCGATGTAAGATAGCTTATCAGTATTAGGGGTAAATTCAAGCCCAACGTTTCTTACCATCAAAAACAAACTCTATTATAGTAATATACAATTTGTTGTGGTCAATGCTCCAAATCAAGATAAATCATGTTTAGTAATACGCTCCACAATTGGTCTGGTGATGAGTGTCATCTCTCCAAAAAATCATGACTAAGTTTACTTGGGAAACCTGAGTATATTTGCAACAAAGACATCCATCTCTCTGACTGCTGTGGGAAGTCCCAAGGCTAGCTAAAATAAGCTAAGCCTTTTGAGCTGAACTAAAAATAAGAGCTGAGCTCCTGGATAGACTCGTTCTCCCACTGTTATTTCATTAGTGGAAAATGCTGTGTTGCCCTTTCCCTGACCTCCCATGCAGAGGAAGAAAAGGCTTCTCTATGCCAAGACTCCCAAGTGTAAAAGACAACTAATGAAGTTCTGTGGTCCAAACCTCTGCATCCAGTAAATTAGATACCTCCTCTTCAGGAAACATGATAGAATCATTTGCAGTGAAATGCCATTTCACATGCAGAACTTGTACATAATACAAGAGAGAAGAGAGAAGAATGAAAGGATCTGAAGCTGGAGCAGATTTATTTTAGATACATCAATGTGAGATGACATATATGATGAAATTCAGTATTTATATTTATAAGTAAGTAGAAATTTTTAATGTTATAGTTCAATAGAGTACAAGGATCAGAAAATTCTATGAGTAGAAAAACACAGCAAAAGCATACATTTTAAAACCTAAATATCATTTACTTTATAAGGCTCCAGATGAATGACTCAATAGGATAATAGTAAAACTGATCAAAATAAGAATTTATCAAGTATACCATGTTCTAGGCTGCAACTCAATACTTATCAATCATGATATTTATGCTCTCTCTTAAAAAAGCCCAAATTTTCTTATCTCTCTTACACAATACTAGCCAATATTGCGTGAGTACATGAATATATATACTTCATATATATATATATATATATATATATATATATGAAGACTCTTCTTAATGATTTACTTGAGTAGTAAAATTGGAAAATAGCAGCAACTTGGGAAACAGGAACTATCATTAAAATGAACTGACCATCAACATAGTCACTGTCCAGTACTAAGAAGCAGCAGAGACAGGCTACATGCTCAAGTAACAGCAGTGAAGCCCATAGTTCTTTTTGTTTTCTCAAAGTCTTTAATTAAAATTTTAAAAATGTATTTTTTAAAAGCTTACAATTTCACAAACATAAAACACAGTAAATTTCTGAAAGGCACAGACTTAAGTATTTTTCATTTGGATCAGAGACTAGAATACTAACAAACACCCCAGAAGTTTCTTACTCACTCACTCATAGTTGCTTTTTCCTCTTCCTTTACAAAGTTAACAAAACTCTAACATAATAGGTCAGTTTTGACTATTTTGAGCTTGGTATAGATTTACTTAGTGAGTTAATAACCTTTTGTATTAGGCTTTGAGCCGGCCTCAACATTTTAATGAAATCTTTCTTATTTTTTAGTGGGATGGATACATTCAGTGAATGCATTTCAATTTTGTGTATATATAAAAATGTATTCATACACCCTCTGATGCAAGGATGTTTACAGTATTCCCATCTTGGATTGCACATATAATTCAACCACAAGCTTACTTCTCTTTCTTTGACACATGAAAAAAACATATTTAGTAAGATATAATACTAGAAGTATCTAGGTCTCATGTGAGTGTGTGTGTGTGTGTGTGTGTATCTGTGTGTATATCTCTGTGTGTGTTCATCTTACTGCATAATGCCAAAGGGTATTTAAATGGTATTTCAAGTCTACATATTTTTGCATTATATATAGAATACTCTTACAGATCAAAATTAGTCTTATAAGAGATAAAAATATATAAACATACACTTCACTTTGACAATTCAAAAAAGACAGCAAATGTAGAAAAATTATGATGGTCATTAGTCAATAAAAATGCAAATAAGCTGGACAGTGGCCACACATGTCTTTAATCTCAGCACTTGGGAGGCAGAGGCAGATGGATCTCTGTGATTTCAAGGCCAACCTGGTCTACAAGAGATAGTGCCAGGAGAGGCTCCAAAGCTACACAGAGAAACCCTGTCTCAAAAAAAAAAAAACCACAAAAAAGAAATGTAAATAAAAGCCACAAAATGTGTTTGCTTTTCCACTTCAATGACTGCTGTTATCAAAAGGCCAACAATAATAAATATGGACAATTAAATTAAGAAGTTGAAATTCTTATTATTAATAAAGATTAGAAATGGCCTGTTCTCTTTGGAAATGAGTTTGGAAGTTTCTTAGAAATATAAACTTAAATGCACTTTATTACAGGTTTGAATGGTGAATTTTGTGATATGTGTATCACAGTTCAACAAAAATTATTATAAAATTACCAAATGACTCATTAGTCCTAGTTCTGAGTTTCTATGTACTCAATAGAATAAAAACCAATATAATAGCAATCCTTATATGTAGTTGTCAGCCAGAAACTGTAAGTAGTTTAAACATTCATCAACTGGTTAAAAAAAAAGCAAAAGCATGTAGCCTAACAATACAATGTACTATTGTTCAACAATGAAAAGTATTTAGGGGTGTGTTGTATAGTATGAATGTACCTAAAGTCACATGTCAATTAAAGGAAGTTAGTAGGTATATAAAAATTGAGTGTGTAGGATTTCATTCCTATACAGGCAAGAAAAAAACTTACAAACAAATTTCTAAAATATAGATAGGAAAATCAGAACTAAAACTTCCATTAAATATCCCTTCTCTATTTGAGGAAATAAAACCATGATATTCTAGCTGGAAGATGCTGTCTTTATTTGAAAAAAATTAGAGGACTTTAACATCACCAGCAAGTTTTCTAGTGCTGTGTTTTACAAATAATACTCATCATATAGCATGTCTGCATGGTGATTGCTCACTTGGTAAGAGAAATGTGTGGCTGCACTGGTTTTCAATCTACTCTACCTTCTGAAAATTATAATTTTTAAGTCTCCTCTACTCCATATCACTAGTATGGAATCAAATCCTAAATTCACTCACACACACTCACACACACACACACAAAATAATCATGCATGTTTAGATAAAACTCCTATCCACACTGACATTTGCACTTACAGATGACACCCACATTCACACATCCTTCAATATTCACATAAGCCCATGAATGGACATCATACCATGCACAACTCAGAGGAATGTCACTTGCATCATGGACAATGCCAGAAGTGTCTTCTGTTCTGAGCAGGGCACAATCTGTGTAGTCAAACTAAGTACCACCTCAAACAAGTCATACATCTATTCTCTTGTTTCTACTCAATGCAGCATTTCACCAAGAATAACAGAATAAGCTGGAAAAAATAAAGCAAAATAAATTTTATAAAATATAGTAGTTCAAGCAAGTGAAATTAGGGAAGGACACCAACAGGATGAACTGCTCAAAGCTTGGTGATCAAGCCCATCATTACATGGTAACTGACGGGAGTATTTAGACTGTTGTAAAACCCAGGCCAACAGACAGTAACTGTGATTATATTTTTTCCTCGTGAAATACAAAATAAGACAAAGGAAATATACACAGATAGGAACATAAATATTCAATTCAAAACTAAGTTTGATAGATTTCTGATTTTTGTCTACTGCTGTGAAAATGCAAATGGTCTGGGTTTTCCACTCCTGAAATAAATGATATGATATAATGAACAATTACAGATCAAATCTTGCACTGTTTTAGTTAGTATTTATGTCTAGGTCATAAAGGTCACAAATCCTATCTCTTGTTGCTGTCCTGACATTTATAACTAGCTCTGTGAGGGGTACAGTGGAGGGCCCCAGGGTAAGATGGCAAGTATGTGAATCTCATTGACTTTATTTACTATGTCACAGTAGATAAGTAACTCTACATATTTCACTCTTGTTTCCTTTCCTACCATGTAACAGTTATACAGTTCATAGAGTCTGAAAAAAACCGAATGAGTTACCTTATATAAAAGACTTGGAAATTTTCTGCCAGATGGTAAGTGTAAAGAAGATGTTCTGTACATTATATAATATCCTTATTACTAGCAATTTTATATTGTCTACATGAATGCTTCCTAGGTAGCACTTAAAATACAAGCATCAAAGACACACACAGATGAACTTTAAAGTCCAGCTAGCCCGCTTGGTTTTCTTGAACCAATAAGCAGCCTTGAGGGTATACTTTTTCCCCACAAAAGAATCTTTCAGTCGAGAATCATGGTAGGTAGCAACACAAAAGGTTACAGCCCAAAATAGATGTTTGTTAGACTCCACATATCTAAGCCATATTGCAATGTAATAGGTTCTGAAACTTGACCTTCCTGAGGACCTCTGTGCCAGCTGTGTCACGCACATCTCATCAAGAACATTGCATGAAGTCATTGCAGCAAACATCATTTTCTTGAAAACAATGTTTCCTTGTTACACAAATATCTTCTCCCTACACCACTTCTCCTACACCACTCCTCCTAAGTACAAAAGTCCAAACTACATTTTCATTACAGATATGCAGCTATGATCTCTGTAACATCTGCAAATGTACAGTTACTTCAATTGGTCATCTCGGCAACTTTTGGTGACTAACACCAGACATTTAGTGAAATAATATAATAATCTTGTGAGACAGGCAGCAATGTCTCCTCCATTTCACAGAAAATTTAATTAAGTCACTGAGAGTTGGCCTTCCTGTACTGATGTGTGTGATAAGAACCAGAACTTGACTTTGAACCTTACACATCCTATGTCTGAGCCAGAACTTTTCTCTGCAGTGTTCACTCTTGGACTTTTTCTTTTCCTTCCTCCTAATTTTTACATTTGCACACTCATAATTGTATTATTTATTGACTCTGCCTACCCGATAATCCTCTTATAGGGGAAACAAGACTGCATCATTTTCCAATACAGACCCAATTTTAGCATGCGGTGGACAGTTGCTATTGTGTTGAATGTGAGTAAGAATTTATGAATGGACAAAATAGACCATAACTTGTATGTGGCTTTAAAATATTACTTCTGTTACATTTTTTAGAACAAATGAAAAATAACCTTTTGTTACAAGTATAAGTTGATAGTCTTTTATTAATATTTCATTCCATTCAGGGCCTGGCAAAGTAGCTCTATTAGTCACGGCACAAATTCATGTTAAGTTATAACCCAAGCTATGAGCACTTACAACACTGCTATTGCAGAAATTTCCAAAAGATTTACTCTACTTGGTTTGTTTGAATTTGAGAATATAAGGAAGGGAGCAAGAAAAAATCTTTTTCTAGACTCTTCAAGAACCTTGGAAGAGGCCAGACATACACACAAGCTACACTAAACCCTGGAACAGAGAGTACAGAACCATGAATAACCTTGAATACTCTGGGGTGGTTTAAAGACACCCACCCCCATAGTCTTGGGTATTTAAGTACTTCATTCCCATTTGATGGTGCTGTTTGGGAAGTTTAAGAGGAGTGACCATGTTAAGAAAGGTAAGGCATTGGGGGCTGGCTTTGTAATTTCAAAGCCTCATGTGTGCTTTCTCTGCTTCCTGCTCAGGGTTCAAGATGTGAGTCCTCCTCTTCTGCTCTCAGCATCCAGTTCCTCCCACTTTACCATCAAGGACTCTATCCCTCTGGAACTGTAAGCCAAATAAACCCTTTATTCTATGTGGCATGGCATTTTATCACAGCAATAGAAAAATAACAATGCTGACTCCTAACCCCAATGTTGGCAACTAGGGCAGGCTGATCATTGAAGGATAGCAGGAGTGACTTTGGCATATGGCAGTGGTAGTATAGCAAGCAAGCAGAAGTGAAGAGGAATAGACCTGGCAAACACCATCATAGCTTCACACGTAAAACCCCAGCATGCATCTGCTTCTTCCCTTTTCCATATCTTCCCTTTCCAACCTAGACCTTCTACTTCTAAAGGGTATTGGAAGGATTTTTGCTTCCCCTTGTTCTGATTTTTCTCTTTTCTCCCCATGTTTCACATTGAGTCATGATTCATATTTTCAGAGACAATAAGAGACTCAGTATAATATGATATTAGGGAAGACAGGAGAGTGAACCCAGAACCATTGGTTTGTCATGATTTCGACATAATGGTGTTGCAGCAATCCAAGAGTCTGCTGGGCCATGTTACAACAGAGCCATTGGTTCTTCATAGCTGACCCCAGGGGTGGGAACATATTCCACTGCCTATCTAGTTTTTGCCAAGTACTTTTGTGAAGGCTTCTTATCTTTAGATATTCAACTGTAATTCTAGAGTTCTACAAAATTGAAATGAAGAAGAAGTACAGGCATATCCAGCCACTAGGTGTGTTGTCAGGGCAGTGGTCGTTACCTTCTCTGACACATATTCAAATTTCATTGAATTACTCCTAAGATATTGACACCAAATCACTACTAATGACAATGAGCAGATACAATAATGAGTAAAATTACTCAATTTCACAATACATCAAGATTCTATATTCCTGAAGAAGATTAAGGTATTTCCACATGTTCCTAATTTTCACTACTACAGACAGTAGGTGCTATAATGTGGTACAGAAACCAAGGTTGAGAAGAATCAGGACACTTGCCAATTGTCACCTGACCAATCAGGGACTTGGGCATGTGCTTCTCAAAGAGATTACTGATGATGTAGTTTATTGATGGCTCTCTGCATCATATTTAGACCATTATCTATTCCTCAAGCTATCTGAAAGTCAGTCTGAGAAAATGCTGATTAATGCTAATAGTCCAGGTAACAGGAGAGGATCTGGAGATCCAAACATAGTGTTTGTCATACGTAGGTTGTGCCCCAGTAGGACTGTGGAGAGATCTATGTGCAGAACATATAGGGGGAGCTTCTGGGTCTTCCTCAAGACATGAGAAGGTTCTGCATAGCATGGCTTATTGTGATCTGATTGGTTGGTATATTAGTCTCTGATATTTTCCGTAACAAATTGCCATGAAGTCTGTGTCTTTACATACATTTTTCTCCTGGAACAGTTCAAAATGTCAGAAATTTAAAACCAAATTGTCTTTAAGGCTGCATATTTCTGGGAACTTAAAGGAAGAATATGTTTCCTTGATTTTTTCACTTTCTAGAGATTGCCTGCATTCTTGGAATCATGACTCCTTCTTCTTCTACAAAATAAATGTTGAAATACAACATGCACAAATCAATCTTACCTGGTTTCCAAGGAAACACCTCAGTTCCTTAGCCTTAGTCCTTTTGCTTTGGTGAAAACCATTGGGTTCCCCCTAATGGTCAGTTATATGCTAAATACCAAAGAATGATAACATAATTGTTGGATACTACTCCCACTTCCCTAAAGAAGAAAATTGGTCCCACTGTCTGTTGTCAGTAGTCAATGTATGCTGAGTATACAGTTAAAAGATTTACTTGGTAACATGAATACAATAAAGATGGCTTTCAGAATGCCATTACAATAGTCATTACAAGAGTCAGTAATGAAGCATTGCAGTCAGCACCTCTCAAGTCCAGGAACTGTAGCCTATTAAAAACAAAAAGAAGCATCAGGATAGAAACCCTCCATTTCATTATTTCATGCTTTCTAGAAAATATAATGAAAATGTAAAGGAAGCCTTTCCTAAAGAGCCAAAAATCCTAAGAGTTGATATTTTAATTTCTATAAGATAAAGTCTACCGATGGAGAAAAGTATCAAACACAGAACCAAAATCTTTACAAGGCAATGTTCCATCTAGCTGTGATTTTGGGGGGGTATTTAACTATTTTATCAGTTTTTCTAACAACTCCATATTAGCCAGTTTTCTTTTATTGCATCGATATTGATGGTTCATGGGTCTATTTCAAGGAAAAGAGACCAGAAGGGTCAAGAGAATGTCCTTAGTATCTACTGGGCTCTGGTGAAGACCCCTGGCTATATCAGAATACAGAAAGTGGCAAAATGGTGGGGACAGAAAAAGAGAGAAAATAAATGAGATTGGTGGTTAGGTAGGAAATAAATACTCAGAAGACTTAGAATAAATATTCTTTTAATGATAAATTACTCTCATGGAAACAAATTGTGGTCCTGCGGGACTACATTAATGCGTTCTGTGGATAAATGTCATAATGATCAAATTGCTTCCACTAGGTATCCCTTGCCTAAAAGTTCCAACATCTCAGTATCTCTGTATTGTAGCTAAGCAGACAACCTTTTGATGACATATGTAAGCCAACACTAGACCATAGCTTCAAAAGGTCTATAAAAATTATGTGGGTACTGAATAAAAGACTGTCCTCCTTAGTGACATGCTTGCTATGTTCCAAATGTATACCAGTACAAATTCCAACCAATACCAGCTAACAAGATTTAAAGTGAATAAGTACAGTAAATCTCTTCTGGAAAAATACTATAAATCCCTTGCATGATTTTTTTTTCTGTTTAGAGGCACCTCCAATAAAAGATCCTAGCTTGAAATCTGAAATAATCAGATAATTTACTTTCTCTAAGGATGGAATGGAAGGAATGACTCTGCCACTCATCTGCTCTATTCATTTGTCTAAATAGTGCTTCTGCTCTGGAGGTCCAGGGTCCTTATCTGTTCATGCATGCTAATAAGATAAAGGCCGCTTAAGAGACAGGCTTGCATGTTTAGGGTCTTGATCACGGTAATGGTGTTGCCTCATCAACATCTACATGGAGTTCGGAAGAGAGAATAAAACAAGCAACACAGGTTCTAGAAAGACTATTAGCATTCTCAAAGTAACAACAGAAAAGATGTAATAACTTTAATCAAACACCCGGTTTAGCTGGCAGCTAATCAACAATTTTATCTTACCGCTTGTGTTTCCCCTACAATACTTGGCACCTTTGTATACTAAAATTACATTCTAACTGTTTATCTAAAGTTTATTTTTTTAATTAGTCAGCCTTTATCTCAAGTGGAAGCCTAATCTAAAATTGGACTACCTCATTATTTTGAAATTCATTTTCAGCGTGAAACTGGAAAATTTTAAAACCTCCCATGTTTTTGTTGTTTTTAAATATATGCAGAGAAAATATTGGCAACACCTACTTCAAATGACATGTATAGAATATGAAAACATTTATTATATAGCCAGGACAGTGTCTGAGTCATGATTTGTCCAGTCACTGTTGCTTCAATAATTGACTAACTCAGAATGATTACTGCAAAGGTTTATACCTTTTTGCCCTCAGTAATGTCTCTGAACACAATTGCTTTCAGTATCAAGGAAAAAGTCATATATAATATTTGAGGGTTACAAATAATTGGACAGAAATTGTTTAATATGTGGCTAGTCAATTGTCCATTTCATCTAATTTAAGAAAACTCTCAAATAAAAGTTGAACATAAGAAGTAGTTTTACATGGAAAAAAACCTCATAATGAATTAGTAAGTGAGTTTAAGGTAATTCATGAAAATATTAGCCAAATGGCATGTTGGGCTCTACCAGTAAACTCAACATCAGCAAAAGCAGGCCCAGGGTTGCTGAGGGTAGTAATTAGTACAGGCCCACTCCTGGAGGATTAATTTAACTCCCCACAGATTGTGGCAGCCAACTTTCATTTCCACAGAAAGACTCCATCAGCACACAGATTTCAATTAGTGAAGTGTGGCTTTATTGACTTATTAGAGACCTAGCAGACAGATAACACATTGGATTACATCAGCATTAATCTTATGGCCATGACATCAGAAAGATTTCCAAATGCATTAGCTCTCTCCCTCAGGAATAAAACAAAAGATTTTTTTTTTGCCTACTATTACAAGGAGTTTAATCTTCATACAAGGTGATGGATTGATACATAAATTGAGAGTGAGGTTAAGACTCCGTTGTTTCTGAAGAGGTATGAAGTTCCAGCGGAGACTTTTACTAGAACCCTGTATATTAATATTAGAGACCACACCTTCAAATATCAGTCCTGACTGAATCTTCACATAAAAATAAATCTCAGATAAATTGTTGAGATGTTCATCCAGAAAACATCAATAAGAAAGAATGATTGACTACTCAGTTGTGTGGAAAGAAGTCATGCTAACAGTCTGGTATTGAAAGGAGAATGAAGATAGGACATATCTGAAGGGATCCTCATCTCTCATCTAAGTAATTCTGCTTCTAATTTTCTCATTCCCACTTTCCTAGTTACTGTGTTGACTTGTCTTCCTTATCACATTCAGCAGAGATCTAACATTAACTACCTTTGCATGAATGACACACAACTCATACAATCCTGCACATAGATTATTATAGGACACATGTCCCAAATTCAAGATGCCTGATTGGTTGTCAAAGTCAGCCAAGACCCTTAAGGCCATTTTAGATTCTAACCTCCCAGATTTCAGGTCAAAAATGGAAGTTCAAAGATCATGGAAAAAAGGCAAACACAAAGTTAACTATTAAAGCTCCAATATAATGAAATAATACCAGGAAGGCTATGACAGACAGGAAGAAGCACAGAGCAGAAAGGGGTCAAAGCATTGTCTTTTCTCCAGTTTGACATTAGCTCCTATTTTTTTTTATCGTTTCCAAATACCCATAGTACTATGAGTCCACCAAGAGATGAAACTATTCACTAGTTCACTTCCCTCATGGTCTACATATCCCCAGAAGCTCCCCTACAGACTAACCCAAATTTTTGTACTACTAATACCTTAGGCCTTTCTGAAACCATCAAGTTCACAATCAAATTTAATTATATCAGTAATGTTAGTAAAAGGAGAGCATGTGTGTTTAAGCGGTGCCTCGGGGGTTGAGAATGCTAGATTGTCTTCCAGAGTATATGGCTGTGATTCCCAGCATCTACATAGTGGCTCACAGACATCTGAATTGCAGTCCCTGGGTACCAGATACTTTCTCCTGGTATTCATAGTCATTGCATACACATGGTGTATAGATTTGTATGTAGACAAAACACCTATACAAGCAAAAACCTTTGAACAAAATGTAACAGAGGATATTATGGTACAATCACTATTAAAAACAGCATCCTAATCCCTTAACAACCATGGGAAGATGCCCTCAAAGGAGAGCAGATGGAAATCACTGGAAGAAAGGTGTACAAGTAACAATGGAACAGAATGGGTCAGACTGGGGTTGGGAAAATGAGGGTAAGGTAGCAGAATGAGTACAGGAAGAAGAAAAAGAACTGAAGATGCTTGGGAAAAGATATGTGGAAACCTACAACAATATAAGCTCCTCTCTCTCTCTCTCTCTCTCTCTCTCTCTCTCTCTCTCTCTCTCTCTCTCTCTCTCTCTTTCCTACCAGAACCTAACAAATAAAAAATATAGTGTCAAGAATGGATTACTATTTGTGGAATTGTTAGCCAGGGGTACCATAGATGCCAAACATTGTAGGTTAGTGTCATTGCTCTTAATGACAATCCAGAACTCAAAAGTAAAATCCTATTGCTGATGACCACATATATGAATCATATTACATGATGAAGTCAAACTTGTTTGGACCTAAAAGTTTCATCCCTAGTGGCTAGCTTTTGTGGTTCTAAAAGGTGATAAGTTTATAATGGTTATATTGGTATGACTGGCAGATGCATTGATAGGAATAAAACCAATAGGTTACGTACATACAAGTGACATTATACAAACAGTAGCTTATATTTAGGAATGTATATGTGTGTGTACGTAAATACATACATACATACATACCTGTGTAGCACAAATAATCAAAACCCAGAGACAGAAATTGGGCTTCAACCTGAAGGTCAGAAAAGCAAAAGGAGCCAGCCACTGGCTTTTACCTCTACCTTAGTCTGAAATGGTGATCCTGCCTCCAGGAATCTCAGATTGAGACTGTGTCTGTGAGCTATCTCCTCCCATCTAACATTCCTGTCTTGGACTGGGATTAAAGGTGTGCACCACTGAGATTAAAAGTGTGCACCACGAGATTTTATGGCAACTGGTGTGGCCACTGGGATTAAAGGTGTGTGTTATCACTGCCTTATCTGTAAGGCTGACCAGTGTGGCTGTTTAGTCTCTGATCTTCAGGCAAGCTTTATTTATTAAAATACAAATGAAGTATCATTACATACATCTGTGCATGTAACTACAACCAACGAAAAAACAGGCCATGGGTTTGAAAGAGAGCACGAAGGGATGTATGGAAAGTTCTGAAGATAAGCTAAAGGAAAGGGAACAGGATGTAACTATATTATACTCTCAAAAGTGAAAGAAATTTGAAAAAAAGCTTATAGATCAGAAACTATGATCGACATAAAGAAAGGAAAATATATAAATGATGAATACAAGCAACTGAAAGACTTTTCATAATTTTAAAGCATAACTTATGAAAAAAGAATAGCTACAAAGTTTGAGGTGATTTCAGCCAATGCTTATGTGAAATGAGTGGGATCAGAATCAAACAGAAAGAGGAGATAACTAGGAATACTTTATTTAGATGGTACCTATACTCCCTGAAAAGTAGTATTTGAAAGTAGACTTAAATAGGTATAAGCATATTTTTCAGATTTTGGAGATCATCTCCAAATTTTAACAAGAATTGGAGTATATATAAAGCAATATTAAACATTTTATTAAGGTTAGTAGTCTATGGAAACTACAGTGTAATCATACAAATGACTTCAGATGTGAAAGTGAAAAAGTTATTTAACTATAAAATACAACTCTTAAATTATCCAACTCTTAAATACAAATTACCAAGTGAATGAACTCCTTAAAGAACTATATTCTATATAATTCAATTATATAACATTGGCAGAGAGCAAACTATAAATACCAACCAAAATGACAGTTTCTGCCAGAGACATGCTAAGTATATAAAGCACAAGGTACTTCTCAAGGAAATGAGACTCTACTCCATATGCCTTCAAAGTGGTGGATACTTGGATTCGTCAAAATCCATAGGACTTATGGAACTTTACAGCACAAAATGAACATCTACATATGCAAATTTTAATAATTTAGGGATTTGGGATGGACTTTCGAGAAAGTAGATATGACAAAGGATGTTTACTTCATTCGATGCATTCAAAATTGTTTAGATAAGATTGTAAAATTAATTGTAAACAAATAATTCACACAGCCTACCATCCTCTAGTTTGCAACGTTGTTTTCTACAGGGATGTGATTTGGTAATTCTGCTTACCAGACTTACAAACTCAAATGAACAATTAGATAAAATGATCTCACAGGGAGGGATCTATTTTCCTATTATTGGACTAGAAGGTTTCAGAAAAACAAGAGAAAGCAATGAAAATCAGCCACAATGAGACATGGTGAAGAACTGTTTCATAAAAAATTATAAAGATAAAATTTTAATTATAAAATATTGTATACAGTGTGTCATATTTCTTAATATGGAAGATATTAAGTGTTATTTGTAAGTACATGTATAATATGCATTTTAAGGTATACATTAGAAGACTGCACAGCACATGAATGGAGCCTTGTCACTGATGAAGGGGGTAATAAAAAAGGGAAATAGTCTAAATAGGATTTCAGTAGTGTTTGAGTTTTCTTTTAAATCTTAAGCCTATGTGAAAGTGATATTATTTATTATAATGAGGCAAGATTATCAAGATGATTGTTATATTACATTGTGGTTTTTACACATTAAAAATGCTGTAATTGGAAGGAAATTATTTCAACAATACATATTGTTGATGGGGGTAGCTACACAAGTGTGGTTTAGTGTCAATTAAGTAGATGTATATCAGAACTGGCTTAGCAATAGTACTTACCTAACTACGGAAAGTGAGCATAAGGGAGAATTATAGGGTGGGTGCTGGATACACGGTTCAAGAAACTGTGTGGACGGAAGTTTCATCTATTAAAAGAGGAGGTGAAGTGAGTTTGGGGTGAGAAAAGCTACGACAAGCATTTATTTGAAATGCTCAATGAATGTTTTCTTGGATGGTTTTAAGGCGTAAGTCACAAAACAATG
>JAQHUG010000034.1:9025703-9041107 GCA_028555095.1 Dicrostonyx torquatus
AGCTACATGGCATCCTCCTGACTCTGCCTTTTTTCTTCTCTATCTCTGCTTGGATTTTCCACCTTGCTATATTATGCCCTGTCATAGGCCAAAGAAGTTTCTTTATTAACCAATGGTAATAAAACATATTCACATATACAGAGGGCAATCCCACTTCACAAAAAATATTACTTCATAACTGGTACCATTAATTAGTCTTCAAAAAGGGATTCTAACACTGTATCAAACTAACTATTTCAGAATATCAAGGAGCAGAGTAAGGTTGCTGGATACTATCAGCAGGAGCCCTTTGCCACAGTTCTTTAACTGTGAGTGTGTTTCTTGATCAGAGTCAATACTGTGTAAAATTCCATTGCAGATAGATAAGACATTCCATAATTACACTGATAATAATTTGGACAAAATTACTATGCATAAAAAAGAAAATCTATATCTATAGCATGAATCTATTTCAGTAATCACAAAATACTTCCCCTTCCATGGTTAAAGCAATCAAAGGTGATTAACCTTTCATAAGCCAGTTAGTTGATCACCATAGGGAATGGTGCCTTATCAGGGACTGGTAGTCTCTGGTGCTCAGCCGTGGTCATGACAAGGTCATCTGTGGGAAGTAGAAGTCTATGCCTCTTCCTGAGAACTCCTAATTATCCTCTGCCAATAATGTTACTTTCTAACTTCCCGACCATCCTATTAAACCTTTGGCTCACTAAATAATTGTATATCTGACCACATATCCTGTTAACCAAGGTGAACTACCAAGTTTAATTCCATGAAGTTCTGACCACTAAGATGATACACTGTCATTATATTTTTCAGGGATGGCACAAACCTGCAACTGTCTACTAGCAAGTGGCACAGGCTTACCATGGAGAACAGTTTGTAAGCTTTATTCTCCTTTTTCTCTATCTGCTAATCCTAAGGAACTCCCAAAGGACCAGAGCTTCAGGCTGGGAATGAAAAGGCAGCCTAACCTGCATAAAGATCATGGGCACCAGAGCAGGTTCTTCCTGTAACTTACTTCTGTTTGCAGGACTTGATTGTGTCCTATCATGTCTACTATATTTCTGTCTCTTGTTGTTTGTACCAAGCTTTACAGTTTGGGGGGGGGGGTCAGATATGATTCGATACATGGTGATAGCTCTAAATGTAAAATAACTTGCTGGCATATGGCCAAGTATTCAGATTTTACTAATACCAAGAACTGCTTCTCAAAAGTTCAAGTAGCATGGAGGATTACAAGACGTCACTCAAAAACATGAAGGACTTGAAAGTCTCCTCTAGGAACACGAGAACGGTTCCAAAACAGCATTCTCACCTGGCATTGAGCATTCAAAAACTGTTGAAAGTGGATCATGAAGCCCAAATTGAAAGTCATTTATACAGTCATCAGTGATTTTTCTTTCATTAGGCTCCACTTCACATAAAAGAAGATTAAAACAGTTGTAATCAAAATAGCTAAAAGCTACAAAAATCTAATGTTAACCTATAGTTGCACTGATAAATTGCAGAATAATTATAACATGGAACACTATCTAACAACACATGAGGGTGTCTGCCCTAAGCAGCATCACCTCAAATTTCACAGGGAAAGCAAAGAATGAGTGAGGGGCAAAAAAGCTAACCACAAAAGACTACACATTGTATAATTCAATTATGTGAAATCCAAGAACTGAAACAAACTGTGGTGATTGAGAAGTCAGAGGTTCTGTTACTTGATTTACAGGGGTAGACAGTGGAAGTATAGAATTAGGAAGAAGCAGGAAGGATCCCTCTGGAATACAGAAAATATTCTATATATAATACAGAATATGAAATGTAAATAGCTAAAAACTCATTGATTGCGCAGTTAGGATTTGTTTCTATCTACACCTCAGTGATCATTTTGTTTTAATGATAATCATCCTTTTCCTCCAAACAGCTGGAAATTGCTGAAAGTATATACAGTTGTGTTTCTAGTCTGCTGCTCTTTCCCTTAGCAACCACCCACTATGGGTTATCCATTTTTTTTTCATAAGGGAGTTCCTATTAGAAAAGCGTGTATCCTGACCACAACAGAAAATTCCAAAATAAAAATTTAAATACAATTTAACAAAAACATTTAGCAAAGATTCATTTTCATTACACATGCAAATTCAGGGCAGATGTGTTCAGCAGAATAATCCAAGTCTACCCACCACTAGGATAAAAGTAAAGTTTAGTAGACAGTTCTGAAATATTGTAATGACTTCCCTTGGGTTCCTCTCCTAGGCTGCAATGGGAACACAGAATTGCTAACAAGGCATTCCTTTCTCAGTCCATGTGCCTGGAACACTTGGTGCTAGAAGGCTGGGAAATTCTGTTGAGCTTCAGCACTCAACTTTGAAGTCTTTAAGCAATCCTCAGAAAGAAAAGGTGTATATATAGGTGTAGAAGAAGGGGTAGATATAAAACTGTCTACAAAGTTAGTCGAATTTTAAAATAAAAGTCAGTTTCTAAGCAACCCTCTCCAACATTTCAAAAATATTGAGTTGTAATCCCAGGTATAGCCTACATAATCTAACCACCAGCCTTGATCGCATGGCCCGTCTGTTTGATCTGGTTAGATTTACTGCATTTTATTTCTAGACTCAAATATAAAAATTCAAATAGGGTTTTACACTAATAAAAAGCATGGTTTTTTAAAATTTTACCTAAAATAAAATGGTTTTAACTTACTCTAACACCAAGATACCGCAGCTGATTTCTGATCAATACTATCTTCACTGGTAGGTCCTCCTGAGAATGTCGGTGATGGGGGAGCTTAGTAGGATTCCTGACTTCAATCCCACTTACTATCTTTGGCTACCCATTTAAGGTTTAACCAGAAAAATGTAGTAATTTATCTCTGTGCATCCAATGGCTTATTCTTTGATTTATTTAATTTTTAATGCTGGGAATAGAACATAGAATGTTGGCCTTCTAAAGTAAAGGTTCTATTGATGAACTATCCCCAGGTCCTTGTTTCCACATCATCAAAGCTCTTTGCTCTTGGCATTGGATAAAGTACTCCTGTGGTCCCAGACTCTAACAGGCAACCATTCTAAGTACCTTTTCACATAGAGTCATCCTACAAGTAACAAATTAAGGGAAAATATGCTGTTTGGAAGTCTAACATAGAAATAATTCCTACATTAACTAAAATTTGATAACCTTATTAGCTTTCTAGTGCTTCCCTGGAATACTGTGTGAGGCTACTAACTCAGGCAGACCTGAGGTTGTCTGATCAGGCTCCACTGTCTTACATTCTGTTTGTTAGGAATGCATGTTCACTTTAGGGCTCCAGCCGAAGGAGAGCCTAATCAGTTCCTGAATTTGCAAATGGCTACTCATGATGAGCACTCAAAGGCTACTGCCGCCTCTTCTTTCTAAGTGAGGACTATACACTATTCTGAAGCCTGACTATACACTAAGTGAGGACTATACACTATTCTGAAGCCTGAGTACAGTCATCAGTGCCTAGTTTACCTGATGAGGTGGGGGCATTGTGATAGTCATAAACCTTTTAAGAAACGTCAACAGCATAAGTAGAAGTTGGAGACTTGGGCTATTAGCATAGGGAAGGAAAAGATGGGCCATATATAACATAACTTTCTGTCCTCTCAGAAATACTGAAGAGAGGATGTTCTTTTTCATCAAACAAAATACAGCATATTTGATAAGAGGTACAGGGAACAGGTAAGTGTGTCTCAATTCAAGAATTACCTGAGACATGTTTCATGCCCTTTCCTCAGGTCCTTCTTCATGAAAAATATCTGTCATGGGTGGGTGAAGTCATTTCAAGAAAAGACAGACCCATTTGGTTTGGGGCTAATTCACATGTCTCAATATGTATTCTTACTAGCGATTAAGTTCATTACTTTTTAAAGAATTCTATGTGCATACAACACAAATATTTCAAATATCCAACAAGTTTTTTCATGCGATAGAAAATGAGTTACTGGGCTGGTCATCTCTTTGTAGCATTTGTATTATCCTGAGGATCAACATATTACATATATTGGATGATGAGTGCTTAGATAGTTTCCTATGTTTCATTATTGAAGATTGTACTGTTAGGAATGTGCTAATTGTGTGGATATGCAAAAATTTTCCTAGGGCATTTATCTTAAACAGGAATTACTGCATCACAGGCAAATTCATTTTAATTGTTGCTAAGTATTGCCAGAGGTGATTTTTTTTGTCCTTTTCTTAGCTTTTATCAAGTCCACAGGCAAGAGGAGATGATCAATAACTCTTCCTTACTCTACCTGAGCTAATTGTTCATCCTTTCCTTCCAGTTTCATAAAAGCTTAATCATTTTCTAAATCTCAGCTCAGTTCCTCTCTCCCTCTGAAAACTTCCCTAAGGCCTCCATAAGTACTGGCCACACCTCATTTGCACTTGTGATAGATGGCTTGTCTTGTGTGAGACTAGGCCATGCTGAATCTTTAAAAGCCAGCTTTGCTTCTGTATCTGCAGAAGTTTTGTGAAGCTGTAAACAACAGGTAAAACTAGAGAAACTCCTATAAAATGTTATATTCCCAGCTTCAGTTGGAGAAGAGCTACTGAAAGTTGATGGTTTTGTGGGGAAGGAGACTCTTTTGTTGTTGTTGTGAACACTTGTAAGTTGTCCATTCTTCAGTGAATAACCATGTGCATATAGTCAGTAGTAATTGGACCAGTAGGTTAGATAAATGAATGAATGCATGGGTAGATGGATGGAAGGATGGATGGATGGATGGATGGATGGATGGATGGATAAATAAATGGTAAAACAGAAGGGCATAAACTTGGGAGGCAGGTGTATTGGGGAGCCTTATAAGAAGTTGGTTTAGGGAAGTAGGGAGTGGATGATCAAGATCCATTGCATACATGTTCAAAATCTACCAAGATTAAATTCAATTTTTTTGAATTAAACTACAGTGGCATTATATTCTTTAATCAATTTCTAATCACCCATCACTATTAGTAAGACCTTAGTATCACCATTGATCCGTCTGGGCCTTTCTTATCAAAAATTCTCCAGTTCTTTACAGAACTTAGAATTTGAAAACAATTGTAGCAGCTGTAACATCTACAAACATATCAGCATCATTTATACCAGCCACCACCTTGGGAGTTCCTTGACCAGAAGAGCCATATATTTTAGACTACTAAAATAAGAAAAAATATATATATAAAGACATGCATTTGTAAGGATTGTAAACCTATCAGGAACTTAGGGGTGAGGAAAACTCTTCTTCTGAAAGAAATTGTCTTTTGAGGTGCTTCCTCACTTGATTTCAAACAGCTGATTAGATTAGTCAAGTAAAGGCACAAGGTAACTTATTTTCTTTAATCCCATGTACATTTATAGGACAATTGACCATACCATGTCTCTATTACTTACGTAAAGGATGACAAACTGCAGATATTATCAACATTAAAGTTTTCAAAAAACATGATAGGGGAAATGGTGACATTTGTCGATGCAATTGAGTGTCAATTTGGAAGCTTTAACTGAAGTGACAAAATAAATAGATGATAAATTCTAAGAGAGAGTACCATGACACCTGTAGATGATAAAATGAATGATAAACACTAAGATAGAGTACTGTACCACCTGTAGATGATAAAATGGATGATAAATACTAAGATAGAGTACCATGCCACCTGGAGAAGTGTTGAAGTAAGTCTGAGAATCACACAGATGTGAGAAGACACGAAAGCAATAAAGGCTGCCAAAAGAACAAAGAAAGGATTTTTTTTCTCCTGAGAATTATTTACTTAGAAGAGGTTAGACTGCACTGCCAAGTTTTCCCCGTCTATTCACATTTTACCGTTAGCTTAAAGCATCTCCTTGACTACAAATAATTTGAAAGAATAAAGATTCCTAGATTAGGGAAATGTACCAATTTAGAGAGTAACATTGGCATGAAAACTATGAGTGGAGGAGCTGGGAAAAACTGTCTACTCGAACAGGGTAGGGAGGGGAGCAGGTTTGTGCATTCCTTTCTAGGTTTCCTTGCAGCAGTCTACTAGGAAGCTTTGTTGGAAAGACTGAATACTCAGTTAGTGGTCCTGACAAAGAGAGCTTCTGCCAGACAGCCAAAGGATTCATATACTACATGTTTCCTGAACTTGCAGAAATGAGTGGAGTGTTAGTCAGGGCCACAATAAGCAAAAATGTAGACATGTCCCTGGAGTAAAGATTACAGATCTAGCCAGGGAAGCTTCAAAGCATCAAGGAAAAGTTCATTAGAGAAAGTTAGTTGACGCCATTAACCAAGTTCAGAAAAAAAGCAGACAATAAACCAAACAAATGATTTCACATTTGATTATAAAAGCTTATGACCATAGGTGAGCAGATAAAATAGTACAGAAGGAAGAGAGGGAGAGCAGGGGGAAGAATGGGTTAGTTGAGCTGCATTCTCCTAAACATAATCTAGGTATCTAAGTTACCCAGTTTGATGAGAGAGATGGCAATAGATCTTACCATTGAATGAAGTCTAACATGTTAATTTATATTCACACCTGTTGAATTGTATATTCATTGAATGTTTCTGAGTTATCTGTTTCTGAAAAATAAAGTGATCAGATGGTTGTTTATAGACACTCATGTCAAGAATATAGTTCAATCTGCCAACATTTTTCACCAGTGGACTGAGCAACTGATCCCAGAAATCAAATGAGAACATCATATCTGAGAACCGAAATGAACTTATGTTTTTATTGTGTTCCATGAGTGATAGTCCTTTGCTATATTGGTTACAAATTTTACCATTCTGTTCACTTTAAATGATTGTCACTATCTAATTAAGATCCTAAAAACTGAATATGTATTATACTCATATTAGGGATGGTACAAGAAGTTAAAATTAATGTAACTAACCTAACTAGAACTCTGTTTTCCAAATTAAAAGAAAAGCATCTGTAAACTCCCAAAAGCTATTTTCATTCTTTTATAATCTGACATCATATAAATGAATAACAGGATGAATTAAAATGAGTAGCATAAAGTTCTGTTGTGTACTCTGAATAATAAGTTTTATTTTAATATCAAATTCAAAAGAGAACACACATCATCTCTAATAAATTCTTGAGAAAAATTACATTCATAATGCAGCAAAATTTATTAAAACTGTTTCCAAAAATTTTTAGTTTATTTTTATTTACTTATTTAACTTATTTAGCTTATGTATATGAGTGTTCTGCCCGTATGTAACGTATATTCATGTATCACATGCATGCTTGTTGCCCATGGATGTCAAAAGGAGTCATATCCACAGAATTACAGTCACAGACAGTTGTGAGCCATCACGTGGATGCTGGGATTTGGACCTGGGTCCTCTGCAAGAGCAGCTAGTGTTCTAAAGAGCTAAGCCAACTCTCTAGCACCTTAAAACTTTTCTCTCCATCTTTCTTCTCACTTCAGTATCCAGTTGCATCTCTTTGAAAATTCTTAAATTCAGAGAAACTTGAAATACGTGCTGATTTTCTCCTTCTAAGTTTCTCAGTTTATCAGATCTAGGACTTTCCCCTAAAGCCTTTACTCCTTGTAATGGCAATAAAGCAAACGTTTTCTGCATCCTGGCTCCATTTACCCTTTCCTCCATCATCATGGTCAAAGTACTGAGAAGGAAACATGAGGACAGAAGAGAAGACCTTGAGCATTATGTGTTAGTATTTTTATGATATTAGGATATATCCAAGTTCATAAAATGGGTGTCTCCATGTGCACTTGAGTCACAGAAAGTATTCAAACAGGGACAGCACCATCAAGCCTTGAAACAGGAAAAGAGCTTGGATGCTCATATTATGCACATATCACTCTCCTATCTACTCCCTCATTCTGAATGCTGAGAAATTGGAATCTGCATGTTCGCAATCACATTTGCTTTTACCTTCGAAAGGTGGTTCCTGAAGACAAGAGACTGAAGTGTGAGTCTTAAGGAACCTAGAATCAGTTGCTCTCCCTGATTGAGCTCTTCTCTTGGCCTGATTTTAGAAGAAGCATGAAAATGATTTACTGATTTAGGAACTGGGTGGAGTGGACCACAGAAAGACAAATCAAAAACATCTGGAATGAACTATTTGAGAGAGAAAAGGGGAGAAAAAAAGTAGTGCTTTCAAATGAAACGAAGTACAGATGATTTGGCCAAATTTAAGCCAAGCCAAACACTCACATTAAACATTGCACTTGGGTCTGGTTCAATAGCAGGAGCCGGCAAGGGGGAGCCTCAGCCAACACTGCATCAGAGGCACATTGTGGAGGGAGGAAATGAGTTTAGTCAAGCCAGCTGTGACTTCAAAGGGGCGGCTCTCCCAGAGAACAGTGGGAAAGGGTTCCCCCTTCAGTGAAGACTGCAAAGTTCATCCGAAGAGAGTCCGAAGGGAACAGACTCCGGGAAGAGGCAACTTGCATTCCATACACAAGAAAGAACATTTTCCTTCCATGAAGTAGCAGTGATCATCGAAAGAGAAAGGAAAATGATAAAGAAGAGGTAACAAGAAGGCAACCCCGACGGGCATTAAAGGGTTCCTAAAGCTGGTGTGACTGTGGTTGCTTCTCAACAAAGATAGACACACTTATGTGTAAATCACACTTCCAGGTGTTGTGAAAGGTGACAGAACAGGATTCCTCTTCTGAAAGATTCCCATGGTTTCTCTTCCCCTTTGAACGTCTAGAAAACTCGCGTTTCTTTCAGTGCAATTCCTCAGTAAAATCTTGTCAAGGAACACATGGTGACTTAGATGGGAGTAATTCAAAGATAAGCAAGGAGAAGCTAGACACATAAACAAAGGCTTTTGGTATTGAACCAGATGCCTGTGTTAGAGCAGCGGTTCCCAGGGAGTGGGCACCTAAGCAGCAGTGGCAGCAGGGCCAGGAGCAGCCCTTGGGACTGCAAACTTGCAGGCTCCAGCTCAAGGCACTGAATGAGAAAGCTCAGTGGGTTTCGGAGTCCTCCCATTTATTCAGAAAATTGTTAAACTTCGGGAGGCACCATGACAATACAAAGACTGAGGCTTCTGCAGCAGACACCCAGCACGTCTGGGCCAAACTTGAGATCCTCCACCATGTACAAGTTATTTGGTCATCTCCTAGTTAGAATTTTATAGGCTGCCCATGAGAGCTTCAAGGGTAAGTAATGATTCTTCTTTTGTGCCCCCCATGCCTCTTTTTCTTCTGGCTTCGGGCCCAGTTCTTGGCAGATACAGGCTTTAGAACATACTTTAAGTGACAAATTCACAAAGTTTACCTTTGGGCAGGAAGTCTTAGCAAGTATGTATTTGGCAAAACTTTCTGACTCTTGAATATTCAAGAAGAATAGCTGTTATCTCCTTCAAGCACCCACTGGATGCTTGGATCACCACTGTGACATTCTTATCAGGGGTTTTCTCTTCGTATGCCCGGGTACCTCCACTGATGAAGATCACACTATCTCAGGCTACAGTTTGCTTCCCTTTAGACAGCTCCCTGTAGAAAGCACTTTCTTCTTCTGGGCTGAACAGTGCCATCATTTACATTCCATTTGTTAGTTATAATCCTATCCCTTGGGAACTCATAGCAAAGGTACTTACATATTAATGTGACATTTTTCAAGTATTTGAAGTTAATAATTATGTAGCATATGACATCGGTTAAACGCACAGACTCTGGAATCAGGCGCCCTACATTCAAATTCTTGTTCTGCCACTTAGTAGCTAGGTGACCTCAAGAGACTTATTTACTTGCTCTTTACTCCTTGGTCTATATTAAAAGATATAATAATACCATTACATCAAAGGGCTTTTATAAGGATTGCAGGAATTAATATATGCATATAAGCCTGGAATACTCTAAGTGCTCGAAATGTTTTAGCTATTATTAATCATCATCATTACCATAAAGATCTTGTCAATTCTTTGACCTTGGCTACATTTTTAATTCTATAGTCATTCACTCTGTTGCTTGAATCATTGCCTATGTTTTGGGGATATCTTTTTATTTTCCTTCAGTCCCTATTCCGAAATGTGGGTGGCCAGTTGGAACCACATAAACTCCACTGGCCATTGTAATTTAGGAAGAGATAATGCGTAAGCCCTCTGGCCCTGGCTAGTAAAATTCTCTACTCCCTTTCTTTCAATCTGTCAGTTACCTGAAGACAAAGGATGCCAGGAAGTTACCAAGAAGTAGTAGAGACAGAGGTTGAAAGAATCAAAATTCCTGACTCAATACATGAAAAGGAGGGCCCTAAAATAAATAAATTTGGACATCCTCCTTCTCTAGTGTGAGCAAAAAAAATGCATTTATTCTGTAAAACCACTGAAATTATACAGCCCAGGATGACTAATCTGATGGCTTTGAAATTTTTTTCTCTTGCTCATATCGTGCTTCTGAACACTAGAAGTATGTTTGTCCTGCTCCATTCCTCCTTTCTAAATAAGTGCTCAGGTATAGGTTTTTAAAAAAAGGTAAACAAGGAGTTTCTAGAGTTAGAGCATCTACAATACCACTTTAGTCCTTCTAGGGACCAGCTATATGTTTATGAGAAGACTACACAAGCTATTCTAAACTCTAATGCTTATTAGTAAATAAATATGTAGATCTCTGTAAAACACAAAAGTCACTGGTAGATAAGAAAGATCCATAAAATGCCAAGTAGTTATGACCACCATGCCCCATATCTATTCTCTCAAACTGATGCATGATGCTATCATCCAATAGTTGTTAAAAATTGAAGCTCCCAAGCTAATCTTAAATCATGTTTTTGTCATTCTCCCACACAAGAGAATTGATAAGTGATTAATTGTATTCACTAAACATTTCTCAGATCCACCCACTCGTCTCAGTCTTCTTTTGCTGTGCCTCGTTATCCTAATCAGGACCACCAGCATCTCTGGCTCCACTGCAGTTACCATTCCATGTCTGTTCACATGCTCATGAGATTCATAGAACTACACAGAATCTTGTAAAAGTTCAGTCTCATTTTGTTAATTCAAAGTTTCAGTGCATTAATGCCTCCCATTGTTCTTTGGTATGACTGCATGCCTGACCCACCCCTTCAGAATTCCCTCATACCCAACCCCATGAGTTCATCTCTAGGAATCAGCTACACTGGACTTCTGTTTGTTTCACGGAGGTACAACCAAGTTTTCCATCTTTAAATTTGGATCTATTTTCCATTTAGTCTGAGCTTTATCCCCATCCTAGATAACCTAATTAATGCCTGGCCATCTTTTACAGTTTAGTTAAGTTGGATATTTTCCATAAAGCAGTTAGCAATCTATGCCTAACTCGTGAGAGAGAAAAACATAGCACCAGACTTACTCCTCGCAGCATTCAAAGCACTTGTTGGTATTTCTATAACCATGTTTGTCAGACGTCCACAAACAACATATGATCCTCTGTTTGCTGCATCGGCTTGTGTGGAGGAGAAACTTATCAAGTATGTAAGAGAGGCTGCTTGGGTGGCTTTGTGTGTTATGTATCCCATGAGAATTGCTATGTGGCTGGGTTTGGAACAGAGGAAGTGGAGAGAGGAGGAGGACGAGGAACCTTCAGTAAGTCACGTATCCTTATTAGATTTACTTACAAATTTAAGAAATTCAACACATGGCCCATAGAGTTATAATTCTAACTGATCAAACAAATATAAGTGAAAGACTTATGATTACATCGTATGTTTTTATATTAGAATTAAAATATGACCACCATTACTGTATTTGTGGTGGGTTAGAGATCAACATACTTCTGGAACCTATATTATGGTAGGTCTGATACATTCTGAACATCAAAACATTCCTCCCTTCCATGAGAACATATATGTGGTACCAGATCAAAAATACTAGGAGATTTTATTATAAGTCAATTGGAGTCCAGTAATAAGACATGAAACTTTGAAAATTTAATGAAGTACATAACTGGAAAGGGAGAAATGAATGAATGTATTAAATGTAGTGTGATGTGGAGAAGGCATTCTTTGATAAAGAACACTGTGGAGTATACCAAGCCTAGCAAAGGGCCTCTAGATGAGTCTAGCTCCACACCTAACCATGCCCTCAATGTGTGCAGTGTAAAATGCCTCTCAACAACATCTTTTCTTATCTATGAAATGAAAAGAACAAGCCACAACTCATCTGACTGCTCATTACAATAATCACTGCCCCAGAACACACGGAGTTTGAAGAAGCCATGAACTTCCCTTGAGGCTACATCCATTCCCTCAAATTGAAAACAGCTAGGATTACGACTCTCAGTGTAGAACTTTTTCATTCATTCATAAGACAAAAACAAAGAACAAAGCACATGGATAATGCCAAGAAGAAAACAAGTTAAACTAACTCTAAATTCTACAAAGTTAGGATGCTGTTCCTTGGTTTTAAAGTGACAAGTGCTCTCTACTTGAAGAGGTGTTACCTCATCTGCTGGAAATGTTAGGGGGTGTGGCTAAAATTCAGTTGTTTCTTCTGCTTTTGAAGAATTTAAAAAAATAAGATGAATAAGTAAATAACACAATGTGATCGGTTTCCCTTAGCAACTCTATATCCATCCTCAAAGAACATTGGTTTTCCTTAACTTGTTTGGAGTAATAACCAATAGTTTTGTTGCTTTCTCTGGTTCTAATAAAATTCTGTGATGGGTTTTGGATTACATTCATTCCAGAAGAACCCCTTGTCAATCCTGGAGTGCTCTTTGTTGTCCACAACTGCTTACAGTGAATTTGGGGTTAAAGGTCTCTGGTTACATCCACCAGTGAAATCAGATTCACAACATGAGGAACATATTATTAGGTAAAATTCAGCATTTGTTTCCATAGACAGAAGGCAACAAAGACCCTTGCATTTATTCTCCAAGCCTACCCTTGATGATTTTATACCCATTGCCTCTTATACTGGAGACAGCAGGATTTCATTGCAACACTGACCTGAACAAAATAGTATATAGCAAAGCAGTCAAATGTAATCCTAGAGATGTTTTTCTCAAAGAGAAGAGGTCAGGTGAACAAATTTAAAAATAGAGACTTACGAATCCCTCCAAGCAGTTTTTGCTTTTAATAGCCACTGTCAGGGCCCTATTATTACTCACTCCTTGGTTGAATAATGCAACCTTTAGATAACTGTAGTTATCAAGGGAAGGAAATAGAGTTCTGTTTCAAAGAGCACTTTGCTAGCTCTCTCCTGTGTTTCTGCATGTTCAAGTGCTCTCTCTTTCTCTCTCTCTCTCTCTCTCTCTGTGTGTGTGTGTGTGTGTGTGTGTGTGTGTTTCCCTCCCTCCTTCCCTCCTTTTTCTTCATCCCCCTTCCTTCTCTCTTTCTCCACCTCTCTCTGCCATAATTCACCAAGCTTTTCTAATAGCTAGACACACTTCCCTGACTTAAAGTTTAAGAATCTGAAGAATTGTAGTTTTGTGCTGCACCAATGTAATTGGATCACATTGCATTCCTAGACCTCCATTATACAAGCTAAGCATTTTGGTCCCAGCTTATCATAGCGTCAAGATTTCATATCTCTATGTGTGCATGCCAGAGGTTTGTCAATAGTGTTGATCATACATCTCATCTGCCCAAGCATATGTATATATAAGATATACAAATATAAGAAGATGCATCATAGAAAAGATTAGATCTAGATTTTACTCCTCATACAGTATTCTGTACCAATGCAGTGAGTGGAGGAAAGTCCTGGGCCTCAATGTCCCTTCCTGAAAGAAGGGATGTTTTTTCCTATTAGATTACTTTAAAATTGAAATAAAATAATCTGAGACAAGGAGTGAATAACACATTTCTGGGGAAAAGTACAACCTCAGACTCATGACAATTTAGAATACTCATGTCCTGAAAAGCCACAGCATCTGCCATCTCCTCAAAGAGCCTTATAGCAATGCTCTTTGGAGGACTGAGAGCCCTGTCCTGAGCAGGCAGCAGACACCTCCCATTTCCTGTCTAGCATCATTCTGAAAAGTACAGTCAAGTAGGACAATCAGTCCATGGTTTGAAAGAAGCCCAATTTTTAAAATCTAATTTTCAGGTCTTTTCCCCTGGGTAAGTAGTTATATTCACTTAATCCAATGTTTTATAAAAACACAAGGAGCTAGAGTTGGCTTGCAAGGTCTTGTGTACCACAATGTCTCTGAGTGTAAATGTGAATTGCTTGAAACAACCCAAATTCCCAATCACCACAGAAGTGTATCATTGAATGGTCCATTATATACCTGCAAATGACCATGAAAAAAACCTTTTCAGGTATGAAAAAACATCAGTGTTATAATCTTAAATAGTAAAACAGGGTTCACAATTGTATAGTTTATATTGACTGTACTTAAGCATGTTTCATTGATCAGAAAGAATTCAAGACTGGAAAAGGAGAAAAAAGCTGCTTCTTTCTTTTGACCATTATTTTATGCATGCAAGGGATTCTGTGAGTCAGGCGTCTAACTGTCCCAGGTCATCCTACATATTACAAATGCAGTTACTGTGGACATGATAAGATTATGTCTTGGTTAAGCACTCCAAAACTTGAAAATCAGCATCAAATGCATGAATGTATCTAAGCTGTGAACATCCTTGCTTCAGCAAGCCGACCTTGATTTCTCAGGATACTCACATTGCTCTGCAGTTTGGAAAAATCATCCCATGCAAAGCTTGATTTATGAATGACTATTTATCATTTGGTGCAATTTACTGAACATCTGAATCTAAAACACCTCTGGCAACACAGTACACTGTAGAGAGCCAGGTGTTTTCCCACATGGTCACATGGCTACTGGGAGTTGTGGCTTACTATTGCAGATCAGAGACTATCACAATACACAAGGCTAGCCCAGGAAAAAAGCCAGAAAGTCCAAAATTAAAATGTCTATGGACTACACATCAATTTCAAATCATAAGGCAGAAAAATTTCTATTTGAATTGGAGTAAATTGAAGGGAGATGAAGAGACGGAGATGGGGGATGAATGTTTTCGACACCTTCAGGTCTTAACACAACACCATTTCAATAATTAAAATATCCCATCCAAATTTAGTAATTTTTCCATCTAATATTTAAGGTGGTATGTGACACTATCCACTAATGAAATTTAAATTTTTCCTTCCAAACCAACTCAGGCTCCTACTTCACTTGACACGTGGAAAGCCTGCCACTGGGAAGAGATAATAACTGATGTCTGTTTTCTAGTCTTCTTGCATCCCTTAAGCTTTTGCTCCCTCGTAGATGTCTTGGCACCCATCACCATTGAGGAAAATCAAAGAAGAGAGAGAGAACATTGATAGATTCAGACAACATCTGGTCTTGGTGTTTTCTGGGCTGAGAGAATCCTTACTAATGCGGATGGGCTCTCTAGAAGTATCTACTGCCTGGAGTTATTACTCAACTGTTAAAAATAAGGACACCAGTAGGATGCCTTTTTGTCTTAATGACTGTGTCCTTCGCTTTACAGAAGCTTCTC
>JAQHUG010000034.1:9046502-9079126 GCA_028555095.1 Dicrostonyx torquatus
GGCCACAATGCTACATTTCCGTATCTGATTGATTCAACTGATTCAACTGCTGACTGAGTCACCTTCAACCCATTTGTATGTTTACTAAGACTCTTTGTTACAGCTTTTTCCCTTATAATTACCCAGATTCATGTTATGTCAGCAAAATGTTTGAAAAAATATAATTAATATAGAAATACAATGTAAATTCTGGATTGGGAATAATTGTTATAATTTATTTTTTTCTTTTTTTCCACAATATACCACAATGAACATATTTTGTATGCTCAAAAATGTTTTCCTATTTTTAGTTAAGTTAAAATTCCTATCTCTGAATAGATACTGACAGTTTATGTAACGATTCAACTATGGACCCGAATTGTACTTACATTTGTTTCTTTAAAAACCCACATGATCAGTTCATCTCCTCATCATCCCACTTTCCTAACAGTGTCTCAGAAGCAAGATGATCTTCACAATCTTGCATTTAAGTCAGAGCCAAAGTATGTTAAGGATCTGCTAGATTAACCTCCAACTGTATCACTCTGGCATCCTTAGGAAAGATGGAACTGTTTATCTCCAGTGATGTCACCCAGTATGTTGCTTGTCTCTGCCTCTCTTTTCATCTGACAGATGAAAAAATGCATCACCAAGATCAATGAAAGCCACCAGCCAAGAGAGTCAAAGTGGGAGTGTTAAAAAGGAGAACTACCCATATATTGCTCTCTCCATGTTCAGCCTAAACAGGAAAATAAATTCATTTTCTCTGTAATAATGGGCACATTGTCTGCTGAAACAACTATAAAGATATTGTCTAAAATGAGGCGGTACAGCCTTGGCTCCACACACAATGAGTTCAAGGTCTGTAAGGTCCAGGTTGAAACAAATGGATTTCTGCCAGCGTAGACTCTTGAGAGATGATGTCATTGTGATAGGAGGGAAAACCTACGTTCACCTCAGCTGCCAACTTTCCAGCTGCCATTGGAAAGGAGCACTTCAGCGTTGGGCACTGTGAGAGAGAGCCCAAGTAGTCTATGAGCCTAATCAGGATGGTGATGAGAAACAGTAAACCTTCACTGAGCACTGATCATGAGCTTGCACTGTCTCTGTGTGGTATGCCACTCAGTCTTCAATGGGGCAATGACCGCAGCATTGCCATAATGAACACTGGGTACCAAACACTAAGCTCTCCAGGGTTAAACCACTTCCCTATGATTGCTCAAGTTATAAGTGTTAGACGTGGCCTTTGCATGCACCAAGGACTTTTTAAGCCTATAGCCTAAATCCCTGTTACCACTCATCCTGCCCCATCTCCAAAGCCCAGTCTTTTAGCAGGAACTCTTGTACCTTAGGGTCTGGTCCACAGTCTCTCTGAGGTGTGGGGTAGGGGGTTGGGAGTGGAGGGACCTCTGCTTCCCATCTTTATTGTGCTTCTTTCCTCTGCTCCTACCAGTTCAGGATCCCTTCGAACTACTGACAAATCTAGATTTCCTTCACTCTCAAGGTCAGGGCATTTCCCAGTGGCATGGATGTAGGCTGGCCTTACCAGTTCACTCATGGCACTAATCTCATCCTACACTGTGCTGATTCTTTGCTTTTGCTTATGAGTTAAATTTTAAAGGTTCTTTCCTTCTCTGTTAAACTATGTACAAGTTTCCTGTGTGAATATCACTTTCTTCATGAATCCTTCACCAGCCTCTTTGTGTCTGAACTTGGCCTCCTCAATTCGATTCCCCTTTGTACACTTCGTGTACAAGGCTTAAGACACAATGAGCAGAAGGCCAAACATGACTTTCTGCTAGTGGTGGAAGATCGTGGGCTAGAACTCCTTTTATTTAATAATGTAATGAAGGGGAAAAGCCAAACGAAAAATAATATGTAAAAAGATATGAAATGAAAATCGCAGTGGATATGAATAAAGTTTTATTGGTAAACAGCCATCATTTGTTGAGATATTGACTACAGTGACTTGTATTGTAATGACAGGGTTTTTTAAATGAAGATAAGGGTCCCAATGTCTAAAATACTTTTTGATTTTGCTTTCCATAAAAAGTATTTATTGATAATCCTTGCGTTAGAGTACCATCATGCAATGTCTCAGGGGATTGAGCATCCACATCATTAATTTTGCTATCTCCTACTCTCAAAACAGGGCATTCTTCTTAGTAGAAACTTAAGTTGGTGTCTCAATAAATTTTGGGGAGTTATTTAAAATGATGGTAAACTTAAAATCAAGAATCTTGGGATGTAAAATCACGACTGCCAATACCCTCAAATATCAAAGTAAGATATTTTGATAAACACTTTTCACAAGAGAGCAGTGTAGAAACCAAGTCCTGGTATCAGCAAAACTCAGTACTACCTGTCTGCAGCAGACAGATACAGTTTCAAGATTCCTCAAAGAGAAAATATGAAGACAGTCAGCCACTTTGAGAGTGTGTGGTGGGCTGTAGAGAATGTAGCTACCTGATATGGACCACAATGGGGGAAAAGCAAGGAAAATACCCAAACCTCACTCACTTCCTCCCTCTTTCTTCCCTCTGCTGGGTCACTCTAGTGATGAGACTTTGGCCCTGGAGCCCTGCCAACTCCAGCACGGAACTTCACTTCTGGGAAACAGAATAGCATGGAAAAATGATAGACAAACGAAAGGAGAGGAGAGAAGACATCCTACAGGTGACCTCGCTGACAAGTCACGAGCATTCTTTAGCCTTCAATTGCCTCACCTAGAAAAATGACCAACTCAACTCTACGATCTCTACAAAGAGCAAATCAGCAGTAATAATAGTTGCTTTGCTAAGATTTTGCTATGTCCTTCATTTCGCTGCTGTCATATCACCATCTGTATAAGATATCATCTCCCTGGACAAGGTTTAAAAAAAACAAAAAAAGAAAAGAAACCTGAGACTCAGAAGGATGGTGCAAGCCATGCATTCGTAGTCAAACCGTGATGCTACATTTTCCTTTTGCTTAACCTCATCCCAGCCTGTTTTGCACCAATTGTTACAACAGTTGTCTGGGCATGTTATCAATCAGATTAAAATTAGCACTTATGACTAGGTTTTCTGTGACCTGTTCAGCTCTCCCAGATTTACTGAACCCACACAGCTCTCCCTGATCTTACACTTGGTTTCCCATGGTCATTAACTCACTGTCTCCATGTGCATAGACTGAGGCATCTAGAAAAACAGAGTACTTGGTGTCTTCCTTCCTCCTCATTGCTGTGGTGTTGCAAGACTTTGGTAGCAATCTTAGTAAAAAAAAAAGGCTCTGGTGACAGATATACCCAAGTTTTCTAAGAAATATGTGCAAAATGGAACATTATAGGTCTGAGCCTTGGACGTTTATTTATTCTGAACAGGTTGCTGAACATGGGGATCCTTGTGCATCACAGTATGGACGTGATTTCTTACTTATTCATGCCATTAATAATTGACACCATCAATAACAACGTAATGCCATTAATAATTGAACACACAAAATGGAATTCTCTGGAATTAATTTATTCTTGTTAATTTTCTGTGCCAGCTTACCAGAACTCATTAGAATGGTGGTCAAAGTCTGTGCATCAAATTATTTAACTAGTAATCTTTGGGCTTAAAATGCTGAGGAATTACGGAATTTACTTCAACAACTTCCTGTTCTTCCCATTAATAGCCTCTTTTTTCATCTCTTCTCTATCCAGAGGAAAGAAAATTTTTGTGAATAAATCCAGAGAACTATATAGCAAGCGCTTATTTCTGGCTCCTAAATTGTGCAGTAAAATATAGAGGAGAGTGGAAAGTTGCCTAGAGAACCTGAGTTTTTCAACAAGCATCCCTTGGATCTAGTCCTCCCAGGTCCAAAGCTCAGGACTTGTCTTGCCATAGACACCTATGGGCTGGAAAAATTCCCTTTTCTCATACCTCTTTGTGCCTCGATATCCTTGTTCCTTAAATGTGACAAAGAAAAAAATTACCTCACACCAACCTTTCCTTGATGTTGTCCCTGTGATCAAACTGTTGATACTTTTAAGAATTTCACAGGGTGGGGTGGTTGCAGAGATTGCTCAGTGGTTAGGAATACATGCTGCTCTTGCAGAGGACCCGAGTTTGGTTCTAGCACCAACGTTACGTGTTTCACAATAGCCTGTAACTCCAGCTTCCTCTTATGGCTTCCTTGGGCAGCTGAATTCACAGGGACACACTCCCACAGAGACATACACACTTACACACAATTAAAAGATAAATCTTAAAGAACACTAAATTCATAGCTATGGGCTCTCCAGAAACTGGAAAGAGACAGCAATGCTTCTCTATTCTCTAAGATTCAGCGCCCTCATAATCTGCTCAGGTGCACACAAATGCCTCT
Source organism: Dicrostonyx torquatus (assembly GCA_028555095.1). Classification (NCBI taxonomy): domain Eukaryota; kingdom Metazoa; phylum Chordata; class Mammalia; order Rodentia; family Cricetidae; genus Dicrostonyx; species Dicrostonyx torquatus. Next base: position 9,050,832 of record JAQHUG010000034.1, read on the forward strand.
TCAAGGTCACAGTTCTCCGGAAGAGCATGACCACTCATTTAGTTTGCCTGGGACTTCCCTGACACAAGTTTTTATCCCAGAATGGGTCTTCACATCGAACCATGATTGCATCTCTCAATGCAGGGGCATTTATTCTCACATGTGGTAAGGTCTGTCTTCCTGACATTTGGCTCCACTGTTTGAACAATAGCTGATGGCGATTCCATTCTTCTCCCACTAAAACCCTGCACCAGCTGAGTATAACTGTCCATGAAGCCCCTGGGATTTCCTGACAAGAAAATTAATGGTATGTATTCCTCCTACAAATTCCCGCAACACTCCATAACTTTCTAATGGTGCTCTTGTCATTTCATCTTTCATTAGAGCTACTGATGAATTTGTCTTTCTCCCTCTCTTGGGCTACAGGGCCTCAGACCTCATTCCGGTGACTAGTATGTCTATGTGTGACCACTGAGTGAACAATAGCTCATTGCAACCTCACTGCTTCCTCTGTATACCAATTAAAGCTTAAGAGACCTCAAGGTTTAAACATATGTGTACTTTCGTGACAATATCTAGGAGCTACTACTGATACCTGAAATCTTAAGATGGATTTTTTGCTCTCAGTTTTGGTGACCAAAAGTAAATACATTGAATAATAAATGCAAACACTTTTAGAAACTATTCCTGTAAGGATGATAATCTACAACTCTTTCTCATTTTCATTTAAGCGTAGTTAGATCTTCACTTTGAAATGGGCCCAAATGTGTGATATTTACATTCTTTGCTGTCTAAGAATATCTAGGGCCTCATGCACCCCTAGATGAAGAGCTATAGGTAATTGGCAACCATTGAGAGACAGTCTACCCCAGGGATGACTCTCCTCAATCGGTTATCCAATACCAAGGGGTCAGTCCTTCAATCCTCAAACAACACCTCTGTGCAACACTAAATGGAGTCAACAGTTTGTATTTATACATGCATATGTATACATGTGCATGTGTGTGTAATGATAATAATTAAAGAATAGATAAAGTAGTAGAGATAATACATGGGAGTAAACAGAGGGCTTGAAGCTGGAGGAAGGAGAACTGTGGGTGAGAGAGCAAAACATGTATTAGGGGATTTAAAATGATCAAAGTATATGATATACATACATAAAATGATGTAATGAAACATGTTATTTTGTACAATTAATAAAGGATAATGAAATGAATTTTTAAGCAATTAACATTATCTATTTATCACCAATACTTCTTGCCAATTTTCTTTTATTGTATTAAATAGTTCAGGGTACCCTGCCCCATCTTGAGGAAGCAGGGGGAGGGTGGGGGGTGGGGGGAGCGGGAGGGCCTGGGACAAGGGGAGTATATGTAGATTTTTCTTTTAAATTTAATAAAAGATGAAAAAATTCAGATTATTGCTGGTTTGAGGATCTTCAGAATTGTGTGTCCTGATTCATCCAGAGGTATGTGTAAATAGGTTATCAGGCACTCTAAAATGGAAATGTGATAGCTTTTCCATCTCCCTGACCTCACTCAACCCTCCTCGTGGATTAAGCCTTCTTGATTAACCGGACAGGAAAATGTCATGGCATCACCTGGACACTCTGATGAAAGATGCTGAACTCCACTGACAGAAATCATCTTTTCCTTGGTGAAACTTATCAACTATTAATTACTTCACTCAACAGGCCAGGAATCCATCTGCATCAGATGATAGCAAGTGGTATTGCAGAAGAAAACATCTGATATACACATGTGCTTGAATTTGAAGCTCTTCCCCTGCTTTCGATTGCGGTTTAAGTTGAATATTGCTTTAAAGTATGCTTAAAACACAGCTTTAGAAAAGTAATCACAGGTTCAACAGAAAGTGCTACGGCTTCTCTCTGCACAACCTATAATCAGGTATGTTAAATAATGATTCACTTACTTGTCTGCCATCTCTCCCTGTGTCATCTCTGTCTCGTGTTTGTGTGTGTGTGTGTGTGTGTGTGTGTGTGTGTGTGTGTGTGTGTGTGTGTGTTTGTACATACGTATGGTTAGGGATTTTCCTAGATGGTAAATTAATAGCTAATGTTTACTTGTTGAATGAATGATTTCCAGTTTTTCCAAACTCTTAAAATCTCAAGAGGAAGATACTTTCAAACCATTTTGTTTACATGAAACTGTGCTCCTCTGATTCATTTTTATTTTGAACACAAAACATTTATGGAAGATCTCATGCTCTGACCAAAGGTACAGAGTTGTCAACACTCCCTCATCTTCCTCTAAGTGTCCATGGGATGTTTAACTATATGTTCTGATATCAGTAATATATGTCCTCTTGGGTTAGAGAGCCTCGATAGAGGATTATCAATTTTATTGATATTTTTATCCAAGAAACAGAGTTTTGTATCACTGTTATTCTCTGTTATATTTTCCTCAATTTCCATGATTTTTTTGCTACAACCTTTACTATTCCTTTCTGTCGCTTTACTTAGATTTAATGAATTCATTGTCTTTAGATTTGTAGCATGGTTGTATAGCTTTTTCTCTTCCAATATACTTGCTCAATTCTAGTCACATTTTGTAATGCTGATTTTGTTGCGTGCTTTCATTTTCATCCACTTCAATATCTGTTTGCTTGTATTTAATGAGATTTTTCCATTAAACAATGTATATTTGGAAACGTTTTTCTTAATCTTCAGGTTTGGGACAGGTTTAGGAAGATTTTTTTCTTGTTATCTGTTTATAAATTTTCAGTTACATTAAAATGCCTGAAAGCACACGTTGTATGGTTTCTATTACTTTAAATTTTTAAGGTGTGTTTCATAACCCAGAATTTGGTCTATCATTGGGGAATATTCCATGCAAACTGTTATTGTTGGATGGAGTGACCTACCTATGCCAATTTTACCCAGTGATTGATGGATATATTGAGCTCAACAATGGCTTCACTGATGTTTTGTCTACTAAAGCTGTCTACCTCTCAGAGAAGTCTGTTGAAATCCCCAGCTATAATAATGAATTAACGAATGTCTCTCTTTTACTCCCATCTCTCTTTATTTTCCCCATATATCTTTCTGTCTCCCATTTCCCATGCCTTCTATCCTCAGAGTCCAAGGACAACACTCAAAGTCCTAACTCATTAAATGTGTTTTCTTCCTTTTCCTTGCAGGCCACTAATGCAATGCTAACCCAACAAAGACTCAGTTAGTCAGTTGGGGAGTTGTGGAAGAAATGCTGTCTCTTCTAAAGACTCACTCAGGCTAAAAATAAGTGAGTCTTTTGCCCCTAGTTCATTTAGTCACACATTGTAGCCCATCAAAGGAAGGGTAAAATCTCAGAATAGATGTTATTTCTGCATCTGCTTCTAACACTGAAGGGGCTGATGGTTGCAGTCATCAGCAATTCTTCCTCAAGAGCTAGTCAATAAAGCCTTTGTCTGCTACACTCTTCTCCTGATAGAAGAATTGAAGGTTAAAGTCTTGATCATGAATAGAAAAATTAGGTGGGCGGAGGTGTCATAAATCTTTAATTCCCAACACTCGGGAGAAAGAGGCAGGTAGAGTTCTGTGAGTTTGAGGCTAGTCTGGTCTACAAGAGCTAGTTCCAGGACAGGCTCCAAAACTACATAGAAAAAAAATAAAAGAAAGAAAAGAAAAAAAGAAAAAAGTTAGCAATTATGGCTTCTTTTACATAACAATATCTCTCTGGGTAAGGAGCCACTCATATTGGTTTAACACATCAGAATTGTCAATAATGGACAGCAAGAAGGCTTGGTGGGTCAAGAAAGCTCATAAAAGTAGAAGGAGAAAACCAACTCCATCAAATTTTTTCTGATCTTTACTAATGTATTATGGCATGAAAACCATGCACACACGCATGCACACATACACACACACACACACATACACACACACGCACGCACATATACATGCACCCCACACACAAATAATAAATGAAATGAAGTTTTAAAATATCAATGACTTTCTTGCCATTATCATCTTTTCTAAAAAGTGGCAACTATCAGATTCATAGCCAATGCAAGTATAAGAGCTATCACTACAAAATGTTCCTTTTCACTGGAAAATCAAAACCTTTTTTAATTCCACAAAGAAATGTTTCCTTTTTTAAGATCTCTTTGGCCCAAGCTGAGGAGTATCAAGACTTCCCAGAATGCCTGAAGACTGAGAATGAGACTTCCATAATTGACTGACACCAATAAAAATGCACTGCTCTTTCACTCAGGCCTATATAGGATGTCTCCATCAAACTCCACCTCTTGGGTCTCAGGGATTTATGTAGAAAAAGAGGTGCAAAGGTCTTAAGAGCCAGAGATGATGAAGCAGTGTCTTCCAGACACAGCAAGACTGACGCATGTATGAACTCACAATGACTCTGTCAGCTTGCACAAGACCTGCACAGTTCGAGCCAGACAGAGTCCCAGCATTGAAATGAGGAAATGGACATGGGGTCCTACCCCTGACCAAGAAGCAATCTGCAATTGATAAGATTTGCAAAGAAAAATTAGAAAAAAATACACCCAGAGAGAGGATCTCCCTAGGTATACTAATCACACTTCAGGGTAGGCCTCTTGCCCAGGAGTAGCTGGCCTACATACAACAAATTCAATGGTACTTTTGTAGACTTTTTGTCTCATATTGCTTTGTTTCTGGATTTTTATTCTTCTTATTAGTCTTTTGCTTGTATATTTTGGTTTTTGTTTCAGTGTTTTGTGGACAAGTATGTTATGTATATTTCTTGGGTTTTGTCTGTTTGATTGATTTTTTTGTAATATCATTCTTTATTGTTTCTCTGGGACTTTCACATCACGTGCCCCAATCCTGTTCACCTCGCAGTCCCTCCATATCCTCCCCTCACCCTGAAGCATTCTCTCTCAAATAAACTCCCATCAATTAATTAAAACTGTAACAAAAAAAAACCCACCACCTTACTCCTCTGTCTTTCCCAACACCTCTTCATTCATCCTAGTGGCATATAGAGTTGTTGTGTGTCACCCAATACACCTTTTTATCCAATTAGCCCCACCCACAAATCATTGTAATGAGTCATGGGTTTGGTTCAAGGATTCTGGCCTCTGGCACATCATCACAACTGGACCCTCACTGAAACTCCTCTTCGCTACCCTGCTGTTGCCCTGAATTATGGAGATCTTTTATTCTGCAGGACCAGGACCTTCACATGCTCCAGCAGGTCATTGATGAGGTAGATATCAGGGTGGGCTAACCTAAGGCCCAGAATGTGGGCTGTAGGAGGAGGGAGGCTTCTTGTTCTTCCCGGCTGCCTGGCTAGCTTAGACCCAAAATAATCATACAGAAACTGTATTAATTAAATCACTGCCTGGCCCATTAGTTTTAGCTCCTTATTAACTAACTGTTATATTAATTTCACCCATTTCTATTAATCTGTGTATGGCCACGTGGCTGTGAATTACCAGCAAAAGTTCCGGCGTCAGTTTCCGGTGGCTCCATCACTTCTCTCTCTCTCCACCTTCTTTTTCCCTGCCTACCTAAGTTCTGCCCTATCAACAGGTCAAAGCAATTTCTTTATTCATTAACCAATAAAAGCAACACACAGACAGAAGGACCTCCCATACCAGTGGGCCTAGATCATAGCTGAGCTAATCAGTCCAGAATGCTAGGACTGCACCCCTCAGGCAAGTGGCAGGGCCAGTTCTCCTAAGCCCATGCCTAAGTGACTAGCTCTTCACACCCGGTGCTGAGGGATGGATCCATCTCTCCCTAGTGTGGATAGGGCCAGCTCTCCCACTAGCGGTGGACCCGACTCTCTTGCTGCAGTGTCCAGTGAGGGCAGGACCAGCTCACCATGGCCCTAGGATTTCAGCATACTTGGTTCCTATGCCCCTTTGTGGTACCAGGTTCCATGGACACAAACCCTAGTCACAGCAGGACCATGGACCTAGACATGGCCCTTGGCAGTAGCTCAGTCCAGACAACCATGGCCCTGGTGGTAGCAAAAGTCATCCAGATCACTTAAGAGCAGTGTGGTCCTTGGACACCAAGATGGTTTCAAGTGGCTGATTAAACCCCAGGCATTTACACAACCCTTAGTGGTAACAGGAGCCATGGACATCGGCTTAGAACCTGGCTGCTTCATGGCTATGGACCCAGATATGTCTCTAGGCAGTAGCTCAGGCCAGTCACCACAACGGTCCCAGTTGGCAACACAGGCCACTTAGATAAGTATATCCTTGGTGGCAGCATGGTCCTTGAATACCAACATGGTCTCAGGTGGCTAACCAGACTCCAGACATCCACACATCGCTGGATGGCAACAGAAGCCACAGAGATCAACTGAGACCCTAGATACTAGAGAGCCATGGATCCAGGCATGGTCCCTGGCAGCAGCCCTGGCCTGGATGACACCATGTCCCTAGGTGGTAAAGCAGGTCCTTCAGGTTGGCATGGCCCTGGCAGTGGCACAGTCGTTGGCTACTAATATGGCTGCAGGGTGTGACCCAGAGCCTGGGCATCCATGTGGCCTTTGATGGCCACATAGACCATGGACATCAACATGGACCCTGGCTACAGTAGGACCACGACCTGATCCTCAACAGTAACCTGGGCCAAGATGTCACCATGGTCCCAAGTGGCAGCCCAGGTCACTCAAATTGGTTTGGCCCCAGCAACAGCATGGCTCTAAGATACCAACATGGTCCCAGTTGACTGCCAGAGACCTGGCATCAGCTAGGCCTTTGACAGTAACAGGAGCCACATACATTAACACAGTCACAGATGCACTAGGGCCATGGATCCAGACACAATCCTAAGCTGCAGTTCGGGTCATTTTTGGTAAGAGAGAAAGAGAGGGTGTGGGGTTGGGTGAGCGTTAAAAATCTGGGAGAGGAAAAATGATCAGAATACATTTTCCAAAAACAAAAATCAACTAAAAAAGTAGAGAGAATTGGTTGTCTGTTTAAAACAAAAAACCACCTAAGTTGGAAAATGAAGGGTACTTGAACATGTGGGGCAATGATAACAGTGTTTGGTACATTAAATAAACATTTATTGACTGGAGAAGAGTGTTTTGATATATACATAATGCCTCAAATCAAAAGAACTCTGACTAAATCTTTACTGAGGTCATTCCCTGTCTTTGAACTGTAGAACACATAAAAAACCATCCATAATTAATACAAAGAAATTTTTAAGCTATAGGCAGCCATCAAGAGAACTAGCAAAATGGTCCTCAGCATCCTCTCCAGACTCATTTGGTCCCCAAAGGAATCTTCAGGCAGCCATTGGATTTTAAAACGAAGCAGTCAAGGCAATGGCAAGCCAAATCAGAAGAATAGCTACTTTGTCCTTCTCCTGGAAATAATGATCAGCTGTAGGGCTCATGAAAAGCCTCCCTCTTTCTACCTTTAGCAACTCGCCTCCGCCTTCCTCCCCAACCCTGACGGATTCCCCTGCTCAAAATCTGACGTAAATTGTTTCCTTACCATGGCAAGCTGCCTGAGATTTCTGGGAAGTCTGTTTAAACAGGAGCCATGCCAGAGCTGGGATCAGCAGCGCTTCTGTGTAGCCTGTAACATAAGCTATAATTAGGGACATTGAGGTCCCTAAAGTTGTAGGCCAAGTGAGTTGTCTGTGGGGGGAATGTGTATACACACACATATATTATGGTATATAAGCAAATACATGTGATTTCATGTGTATGTGTATGATTTTTTTCTCTGTGTTTGTTAGCTTATGAAAAACCAAAACTAAAAAGGAATGTATTGGGCTGGTGGAATAAATATGACAACACCCCAAGTCTGTCTTCTCCTTTCTCAATTCATCCACTCATTTATTCATTCTCTTAGTCATTCTTGAAAGTAAAGAACTGTTCTTGGTTGAAGAGTAACTAGCATACAGATGTCATCATTATAGAGTTTGCGGTGAAAGATAGATTTTTTTTAAGCCGATGTTTATAATTGTTTCTTGATGACTGGTGCAGGAGACTTGTCTGTTTTCTGTCAGTCATGTTTTAAATAAATGCTGATTGGCCGGGTAGGAAGTATAGGCGGGTCAACCAGACAGGAAGCAGAGGCAGGGCAAGGAGAACATCTGGGAAGCAGGAAGCTTCCCTGGCATTCCTGCGCAGATCTCCAAGGAAGCAGCATGTGTCCCTGTCCCAGCTGAGAAAAGGTACCGGCCATGTGCCTGGCATGGATGGGAACAATGGGTTAATATAACTTATGGGAGCTGGTAGGAAGACTGAGATAATGGGCCAATCAGTTTATAACCTAATGTAGAGTCTCTGTGTGATTTTCTTTGGGGCTTGCCGGCTGTGGGGTACTGGGCAGGACAGTAACCCCAACAAGCCAGCCCTCGTGTTACAGATGACATCTATGTGTTTACCTTCTTCTGCTTTTCCTATTCATCACTGTGTCAGAGATGAAGAAAAGCATTTCCTGCTGGGATAATAGAATTGAAAAATTATAAACAATAACATTAAAAAAACAAACAACAATGCTTGGATTGGAATTCCAGCCAAGCACTTGCAAACTCTCAGGCCTTTAGTAATTTGTTGAGTTCATGCCAGGTTCCTTATCTGAACAGGTGACCAGTAGTCTAAACTTGTACATGTTTCATGCCCCAACCTATCCCTTCTCAAGCAAGTGTTTTTCAAGATTATTTTTTGAAGCCATATCTTTTCTTGCCACATTGATATATTCATAGATTACTAATATCTCCCATTTTTGCTTCTTTGCATGTATGTTTGTATTTTTATTGTATTCTTTTTTTTGCACTGAAAGCACTTTATTCAGAGGCTTGGGGAAGGAAAGGCTGGAAAGTTCCACGCTGTCTGCTATCCTCCATTGGGCAGAGCTCGCAGGTCTACCCATCACAAAGCTTTTTCTTGTATTCTTCTCATTTTGTTTTGCTGTTATGTAGCCTAGGGTGGTCTTATGCTCGTATATCCACCAAGTGTTAGTAGCATTTTACTGGAGAAAGCATCCATGTAGAAACATGTAGGAAGCACATATATTTATTTTAATGGAATTTCACAAACTGAACAAATATGTGTAACCATCATTTGTATCATAAAATTGAACATTATTGGCATCAAATCCTTTGTTGTCCCTTCTGATCCTTTACATTAAAGTAACACACCTCTCATTTCTAACACTAAGATAAATTTTAATTTAATAAATCTTATTTTTAATAGGACTTTATCATAAGTGTTATTTGTCTAATTCCATATTGGTATGATAAATTCATTGGTTAGTGTAATTTTACTCTTCAATCTCATTGGTGGATAAAATTACATTGCTTGAACATAAGTTTGTAATTAAGTTGTCCTCAAAGAAAGAAAGAAAAAGAGAGAAAGCGAGAAGGGAGGGAGAGAGGGAAGGAGAGAGGGAGGGAGAGAGGGAGGGAGGGAGGAGGGATAGAGGGAAGGAAGGAAGGAAGGAAAGAAGGAAGGAAGGAAGGAAGGAAGGAAGGAAGGAAGGAAGGAAAGGGTCAAGTACATTCTAGGTATAAAAGCTGAGTTGGTGTGAGTGATATACAAGTCACAGCTTGAATCATTCTGTGACACAAAGAGCTTTTAGCCATGCACCTAACACAAGCAAGTAATTTCATAAGACTGATGTAGTGGTCCAGAAGCAAATTCAAGTACTTCAAAGGTATCTACAAAGCCCCACAGTCTTTATATCTCATTTCCTCTAAGATTCTCTACTTTCCAACTCTTTCTAACAAGGCAAGGATGTCTTCCCCAAGGAAGCTGTGTCACTTCTCAGCCACCAGGACCTGTAAACTAGACGACTTTGGCATTGATTTTATTCCTCAAACAAGCAGCAGCTTTTCACTTCCTGAGAAAGTAGTGATCTTGCAAGGATGTAAGATCTATGGAGAAATGAAAAAGCAGATGCTGAAATTAAGGGATCGCCACATCCTACCTACAGCTACGGAAACTGAGTCACAGAGAAAAAGCGCTATTCACTAAGCATGGTAAGAAGTTAGGACGAAAGACTAGAGTTTTGTTTTGTTTTGTTTTGTTTTGTTTTGAACTCTAAGTTCTGGAGGCCAGAGACTGACTGTGTGCATTTTAATCATTGCTACAGCACGTGACGTTCCTACTTCAGGGCTTTTAAAATAGTATCCCTTCCACTCTCCAAACTAAGAAAGCTCATCCCACCCAAAAAGAGAACTGGAGAAATAAGCAGATCCTCAGATTTTTTTAAATGTGCAGTAACATGAACAAGTGGTTGATTGTTTAGGAAATGTACAAAGCTGGGAAAATTCAAATAAGTGATTACTTCTGGAACCCTTCCTGTGGCCCACTGAGAATGCTTCCAAAACCACCCACTCCTTAAGACACACTTAATCTCTGTTCTCATAGCAATATGTTCTTAGTTCTATTATAGATGTAGATGACCTCATGTTGTAAACAGCTGCCTTATGCTGAAATCTACTAGCTTGGATCTAACATGGACCTTGGTACCTAGTGGTTGACCTGCAAGTCATTGTCCCAGAAATAAACCAATCAACAAAAATGGTTTGAATACATTTATCATCGATTTCTAGTAGGATTACTCTTATATCCTGTACCTGTATTCTCAGTATTTTCAACCAAAAATGGATTTTATATTTTCAATTTCACAACTAGATGGGGATTGTTGGTTCTGGCATTGACTGGGTAAAGATCAAAGGCATTGATTGCTAAATATCCTACATTGCACAGAATGGTTCCCATACAAAAAGTGTGAACTGACTAAAATATCTGCAATAAATACATATATCCATACAAAAGATAAACTCTTGCGCATTGGATTATATTATCCAGAAGACAGAGTATAATGAGTTTAACCAAAAAAGAACATTCTTTTTATTTGTAGGTCATACAGATAAGTCACGTGATCCTTCCCATTCATAGGCCACATAGAAGCAGTTAGGTGACCCTTCTCATTATACAGATGCAGTCACCAGTCACGTGATTCTGATTCTGCTGCCTAATCATCATGGTAAAGGACTCATCCAGGTATGTTATCTGAGAATCACCTGTTTGTATTCAGAGCTAATCGAACAGTTTCATGATTTAAATTATTTAACTCATTCAGCAGCTACTTACTGTGGACCTTGTAGCTGTCTAGCACTAGCACTGTTCTAAGCATATAGACCATGAGAAACAATTATTATGGAAATGCAACCTTCCACTTGTCAAAGCATTGCTGATATGACGTCATTGCTTCCACTGAAGACAGGAAGATGTGAAATATACACCCAATCTGACAGGTGAATAAAGAAAGGGACATAGATACTTATGGGGGATGGGGCTCTGTCTGCAAACATTAGAGTTGTCTCAGTTATATAAATGTGCAAAATCATTGCCATTGGCAAAACACAGACATCGATTAGAAGGTCCTTGACTGCTGTACTTACTCATCTGGAGTTAAGAAGATAATGGCAAAAAGCAAGACTAACTCATTCCCTCTTCCTTCCGCAACTCTTCAGTAAGGCCGCCCATTAGCAAGGGACTCAGCTAAGTAGTCCCTGAGTGATACCTGGGAAGAGTCAAATGCCCCATAACATTAGCACATCTGCAGGAGCTGCCTTCTATACTTTCTAAAATAAATACAAAATACATAAAAATAATAGTGCACATTCTTGTTGAACTTTTATCTCCTCATTCTGAGTTTTTAGGGGAAAAAAAGAACAAGGATAAGTTTCCATGAATATACTGATAAAAAAAAAAACCAAGGCTCACTGCAACTGGATGATTTACCCAAAGCTGAAGAGTTGCATAACACTGGTGACTTCATGACTTGGTCTTTTTCCACAGATGATTTTGTTCCAGAACACTCTCCTCCTTTTAAATTCTCATCACTCCTCTGCTCTCCACCTTAATTCTTTCTGGACAGAGCAGAGTATTAGAGGGAAGCACCAAACTGAGAAATGTATGATGCCTCCAGGGATTTCCATGACTCACTAAAATAACTGGATGCATCCTCTGGGAAACAGTCAGCAAGCGATGTGGGAAGACATTCGCCTTCCTCTGAACTGACTGGATGTAACATTCTCTGACTGACATTCTCAGATTCCCATGAGAAGATTGAAGCTCTGCGTCCATCCAGTAGGAACTCTGAGCAGACGGACTGCTTTATCTTCTCCAAGGAAATGGGAGCTCTGATCGGCAAAGAAATGTGTTTTCTAAAAAACACAACTGAGACAGAGAAGGGACCCATTGCCAATGACACCAGCACTTGTAGAATCCAGGCCTACCTCTGGACCAAACACACTAAATTCTGTTTCTTGAATCTGTTAGGGCAAAGGGTTGTTGATTTAATACTAGACTGTTTTTTATCAGTATTAACTAAATTTTAATAGAAAACATCCTGTTTTGTAATATATTTGCTTTTTACATTGAGTCAGTTATAACGATATACATTCTCCAGATGAGTCTGGAGACTGCAGAACAATGCCAACGACAATCATGTTTATTGTTCCCAGACTTGCCTATGGTACAGGAACACAAACTCTCACTGTTGGTGAACTGTGATATCAATACTACTACTATGCTGATGTGGCATGGATAATTCATTAATTCATCTGATATTATCACTAATACCAGAACTACACTACTTGTTGGCAAAAGAGAAGAGTCTGACAATTTCTTTTTGTTGTTGTTGCTGTTGTTTTTGAGACAAGGTTTCTCTGTGTAACAACCCTAGCTTTCCTGAAACTAGTCCTATAACAGGCTGGCCTTGAACTCACAGAGATCTGCCTGCCTCTGCCTCCTAAGTTCTAGGATTAATAGTGTGCAACACCACTACCTGACCAGCTTCATTCTTAAAAGATAACTGACTTTGATTTGATTCTCATAACAATGCCAATTTCACTACTTAATTATGCAAGATTCTGCACTACATACAACACATAGAAATTTTGAAAGCAATTTCAATTTAGAAAGAAAGACAGGAGTATCCCTAGAGAAATATGTACAATAATAATTTAAAAATTGAGAGAGTGGTCAATTATCTATGAAGACAAAAGCTACAAAAAAAAGTACAATGAATGTCAGGGGCTAGCAGGATATTGGGTAAGAGCAATAGGTGCCTGCGTAGTATGATGGTCCTCAAACCCTTCTCCTGGCCAGTGGTTGATTCAGAGACTGCAGACACACACACTTATTTAGCCACTGGGCCAGTTGGGAATAAGATTGGTTTCACTGGGTGAGTTTTCTTTAGGGCTGTTGCATTCAGTTCTGTCCTTGCATTACATGAACTGAGGTTAGGAATCTTGGTACAGAATGTGACTAGCCTACACTTATGCTTTACAGGATTTCACAATAAAAGAAGATAATTAAAAGTGTATTCAAGGCCAGACACTGGGGAGGTAGTGTTCTGACTAGCCTCAATGGAGACAATGACCAAAACTATTACTACTCCCACTGCACATTCAAATAAAAGTATCTTGGCGTTTTGCCTGTAGCCCTAGATAAATATGATTTCAGTTAAATGATCAAGAAACACAAAAAAATTGCTTGTGTACTACACCTTTGATCGCTGACCTCTCAGGGCCAGTTAAGCTTGCCTAACATCCCATAAACCATTAACAAACATCAGTGCCATTTTTCCTCACCAAAGATATAATGGGCTACATACTGGGTAGTTGATAACAAATGAGCCACAATCCTTGTCTTCAAGAATTATACAGTCCAAGAACAACAACAAAAAAAGGTACTCATCTGTTACCTAACAGTGATTCCTGGGGATGGCAAAATGACTCAGACCTCAAAGGTTCGTGAGGTCTAATCTTCCTCAAGCTTTCCAGGACATCTCCACTTTCACACAAGAACTGCTACATTTAGGGACACCATTGAATTTTAGGAAACTTTAAATAGCATGTCCTGCTAACTTTAAACCTTCATAGTACTGGGTCTTTCACACACTAATAACCGAAGAGGCAGCAATGGATATCTTTATGTTCTTGTCCAGTTGACAGTTTTCTTTTCTCTCTGGCCTCAGTTTTTCTCTGGATTACATGTTTTCCAGTCAAAACTAAGTCAGATGTCATTGGAACCACCTTTTGGCCTCCGATCCCATGATAAGACGTTGTGACAGCTCTCCAAGGACTAGATGTATTTACAGGGTATCCATTTCAAAGACTGGCTAATTGCTCCACAGGCTGCACAAAGTGCACTCTCAAATCATAAATGGGAAACACTCTGGCTGTTCCCAGGCCACAAAGCATGACCAAGTTGATTAGGACTCGTAATTCACACTCAAGATACCTGAGCTTGATCCTCCGAGAAACAGCTGCCCTATAAAAGCAGAATAGAGGGTGTATATCACATGGTTCAGGCAGCCGTGGTCACAGCTCTGCAGCCACAGTAAATGGCCTCTGACATGTCTGGTCAGGGTTATGCTGGAAATGAAACAGTAAGAGTGGGAAATGGCTTTATTTATTGCAAACACGTACACCAAAACATCAAATCAAACCCCAGCCTATACAGTTCACAGTGTCTGAAGTGCTAAAGAGGGAAAATACCTCAGCACACAAGTGATATGCTCCCACAAGCTAGCCCTGGACATCCCCTTGCCGGTCATATCTTTATTTCAAGTGATGAAGCAACCAGTGCTCTCCACTGACACACACCGTAGGGGTGAAGGATCACTCCAACGCGCATTAGAGATGTGGTGGTTTGAGAAAGGAAATGTTGCTTTTAAACAGAATAAAAGAGGGAAAAGTATTAAGATGAAAGTTAAAGAAGCCTTTTCTAGTCATGTGTAGCACTGGGAGAGATGCTGTGGGAAAGAATCTGTGTTGTGGCTTAGGGGAACGTCTCATACTGTAGGAACCAGGCATCCACAGATGAGTTCCCAAAGAAAATAAGTCCCATCTTAGATTCTACGTGTTGTGGCACTTCTCAAAATCTTAGTGACACTATTTTGGGGGTTGCCCAAAGTGACTCTGAATCCTAACTCAGCTGCTTCATCCCTTCATGTTGCCATCCAACATGTGTTTCTACGTGGTCACTGTGTATTTACAGATACGGGAAATAGCGAATGAGACAGCTCTCCCTAGGCTCATCCTTGTGGGTTGAGAGAGCAAGAACGTTAATACAGCTCGAAAGCGGAGCTGGGCTGTGCCGAGAGGTGGCACACAATCTAATTACAAAAGGGAAGAATTCCAAGAGCTGAGACCCTCTAAGGTCAAGCCTAAAAAAGCAAAATATAGATGCATATTTGGGGAGTTGAAATTGAGAATAAAAAAACACACACATTTTAAAAAAAAAGTAAGGAGAAATATAGACTGTTGGAAGTTTGTAAGAAAAATGAAAAGGACCTTGAAAGGAAGAATTCTGGGACAGAGTTCTTATAGGTAAGGAAAGTGATTTATTGTTCAGAAATAGCAACATAAATTTTAAAAATATTTTACAAATAAGATGATGTTGAATCAATTTAAGCTATTTAAATCTCCCCTGAAATTCAGTTTTCAGCATGGATAAAACTATCTACAAAAATATGAAATAAAATAAAAACTTCCAGTCTGCTTATATAAACTGAATAATTATATGTAATTATTGTGTATATATATATATACATGTATGATTATCCAACATTCATTAACTAACTTTCTATTAACTTGAGTTTTTTCTTCCTGTATGAGTTCAGATACTTCCTGCTATGAAATGTTTGAAGTTATGAAACATCACTTATAAAATCAGGTAACCCTGATTAACTCACAATTTTGGCTCTTAAAGAGTTGGAGACATTCATTTGTTTGACCAGTATTGCATGCAGTCTAATTGAGAGTATTTTTAATGCTATTATCTGAGTTGGCCATTGGTTTATGGAGACGAAAATAGCGGCAGCTTGGTGATTCATTTAGAAACGAAATGGCAGTTTAAGTATTCAGCAATTTACTGTGGTTCAGTTTGGCTGGGAATTTGTGGCAGCCACTACCAGTAACCATCGAGTATTGAAACCCCTTTCTATATAAAATTAATACTAGCATTGGGTAACCATAATACTCTGTTTCATGGCCAAGGCATTGTACATCAAAAATGGATTTAGTTTGAGAAAATTTGTCACCATGTGGTCCTTGTCTCTTAGTTATAACAAAAGCAGTTTGGGGAATGTTGAAGTGTTATTTGGACCCACTGCTCCATAGACTAAGGTCCATCATGGCAGGGAAGGTGTGGAGCCGAGACCGATGCAGCTGTTCACACTGTGTCCAGTTAGGAAGCAGAGCTACAGATGCCGGTGCTCGGCTTACTTCCCCTGCCCTGCCCAATTTATTTCAGTTCAGGACCCCAGCCCAGGGAAAAAGTACTGCCCACTTGTAGGTGTAGGCCTTCTCACCACAGTGATTAACATTAATTACATGTAAAACTTCTTTAGAGCTAAAGATACAATATTCCAAGTTCTATCCAGATGAAAACTCTTGTCAACAACTCTTTTTTAAAAAAACTATAAAAGTGATCTCTAATTCTTTTTTCCACCCTAAAACCTAGAAATATATATGTCAATATGAAGCTTACAAGGCAAGAAAAATCAAATGCTATCTTTAAATGAGGAATAACCTAGAAGCACAATAGAAAAAAACAGGATCCGATCCAGGCAATAACCAGGATCCAACTTCTCAGAGTGCCCTACCTACAATGAAGGATCTAATCATTCATTTTTGCTATCAGGCACTTGATTTGACTTGAAATGCAAACTTCTAGGAAAAGAGTCTGACTGACTAAATATGGAACAAAGATTTTTTGGTTTTTTTCTTTCACATAATATGTTTTGATCAAATCCTTTCCCTTCCCCCAACTCCTCCTAGGTCTTCCCTTCCTCCCTACCCGCCAAGCTTCATATAGGCTCTCTTTTTCTATCTATCTATATATCTGTCTATCTATATCTATCTATCTTTCTCTATATCTTTCCTCAAAAAATAAAAATTAATACAAATAAACAAAAGGTCAAGAAGCAGAAAATACCCAAACAAACAAAAAACACCCTGCCCCCAAATGGAGTCTGTTTTATGTTGGCCAACTCCTGGGCATGAGGCAACCCTGGAATTGGTTGATATGCTCAGCGATATTCTGCTGGAGGAAACTGACTTTTCCTTTCCCAGAAGGTACCATTGCAAAGATCTTCTAGGTTATAGTTACGAGTTTGTTTCTGTTTCCCCTTCTTGGTGCTGGGACTGTGTCTGGCTTGAATCTGGGCATGTTCCCCGGCCTCTTGTCACTGTCACTGGGAATTCATGTGTGTATCAAAACTGTTGTTTATGGAGGACTCTGTTTCCTTGGAATTATCTACCAGCTCTGTCTTTTCAAATCTTTCTGTTTCACCTTCCACGTTAGATCTCTAAGCCTTAAGAAGAGGGGTTTAATAAAGACGTCCCATTTAGGACTGAGTGCTCCATAGCATCCCACTCTCTGCATATTATCCAGTCGTGGGTCTCTGTTAATCACCATCCACATAAAGAAGAAGCTTCTCTGATGAGGGTTGAAGAATGTACTGATCTATGGGCACTGCAGTATGTCATGAAGAATCATGTTATTGTTATGTTCCTTTAGCAAAATAATAGTGGTATATTCCCCAAGGGCTCATGACCTATGTAGTCTCAGTTTCTTAACCACTTCAGTAGGTATGGGGTCCATCTGATGAAGTAGGCTTTAAATCTGATGAAAAATTAGCTGGTTACTCTGATAATATTTGTACTAATGTTGTGCCTCTATATCCTTCAGGCACGTCACAGTTGTGGGTCACAGGGCTACTTACTGGTTGGGTGATGCTGATAATTACTTTTCTCTTCTGGTAGTGTGCAAAGCATCTCTAAACATCATGAATGCTGGTCAGAAGTGAAGCTTCTAGTTGGGCACCAGATTGATTCCTCCATGTTAAATGATGTAAGTGTACCTTCAGCAATAGGGTCTTAGCATCAGGTTGTAGAGTACTCTTAAGAGCCTTGGCAATAGCCTGCAATGTGTGTGGGATTCTGCAGGACAATTCACAAGACACTGGAGGTTTTACTTGGTGGCATAGGATGTCTAGTTGGAGCATTGTCTCCCCCATTATATGGTGATTCTATATTAATTCCTTTCAGATATGTATATTTTTAGGAAGCTTCTATAGTATGTTCCCATATGGCTTTCCAAAAGGCCTTCAGTGTTATTGGTCCCTCTCCATATTCCCTACTTTACCCTGCCCTCCCATTCACCTTCCATTTAATCTTCTTATTCTAGCTTCTCCTTTATCTTATTATAACACTATATCCTTCTTCCCCTTTGTTAATAGATCCTCTCCCCCCATGTGATCCTTTATTAGGTATGTAATCTCCGTGGTTATTTGGATTGAAGCATATAGATTAAAAGCTTAAAAGTTACCATTCACATGTAAGACAAATCATGCAACATTTATCTTTTGAGGTCTAAGTTACCTCACTCAGTATGGTTGTTTTTTGCTCCATTCATTTGCCTGCAAATTTCATAATTTCATTTTTTAACAGCTGCATAATATTCCATTGTACAAATACACCACATCTCCATCCTTTAGGAAGTCAGCCTCTTCGTATGAACACAGGGTACCCCTAATTCTTTTCAACCGCTCCTTTCAGGCTTTCTTCATCTGCATGCCTTTGTGACTTCTGTGGACCCACAGAACCACTCTCTAACAGAGATTCCACAGCCACCACAGTTGGCTAGGACCCAGAGTGGGAAAAGGAAACCAAAGAATGGAACATCCACCAAACAAAGGAAGACCAGACATTATACCAAGAAACACTTTAAATGTCATAGCTTTAGATGCCTAGGTCCCAGCACAAAAAAAAAAAACCACAAACATGAACAACCAAGACAGCAATCCAGTAACTCTGTTATAATAGGCCATGGAAATTTAGATAAAATATAAGACAAGGATTTCAGGATAGAAAATATGAATGTGTCCAAGGACCTTAAAGAAGATATAAATAAATGCCTTAATGAAGACTGTGAAAACACAATTAAACAAAATGTTGATAACAATTCAAGACATAAGTGTAGAATAGAATTACAAAATAAAACTGGAAATGAAAAAAACAAAGATGTCAGACAGAAAACTCAGATGTAAGCCTCAGCAATAGATTAAAAGACATGAAAAAGAGAATTTCAGTTCTTAAAACAAAGTACAAGAAATAGCTGAGTCAAAGAAAATATTAAAAAAAAACAAAAACTTTGCAAAATATTCAGGATGTCAGAATGATATCCTGAAAAGACCAAACCTACAAATATTAGGCATAGAGAAAAGAGGAGAAACTCAGGTCAAACACACAGAAAATATTTGTCAAAAATCATAGAAGAAACTCCTCAAGCTAAAGAAAGAGAGGTTGCATACAGTAGTTGAATGGGGTATACAGAACATCACACAGCCAGGATCAGAAACAGCACCACTTAGGTTCTCTAAAGCCCTGCAAGAAAAGAGCGTGCAGGACCAGAACGTGCTGCCTCGGGGACCTCTAGCTCTCTACGAGAAACACAGTGGGCATGGACTTGTAGTGTTCCCATGAATGTCCAAAGCAGGAGCTACTCAGTCTCTCAAATCAATGGACTCTGGGCAATCATAAACCAGCAAATGTCTGCTCTTTTCTCCTCACATACTTGGTACTAGTTAATAAATTGGAGACAAAGCTTTGAAAACTGAAAAACACTACACAAATACTTGTTGCTATAGTGCTCATCTTATTACAATTACCATTATTAGAATTTATAAATAAATAAACTTTCAAATGATGATTATACTAAATTTAAAGGAACTTTGATTTATTTCTTTGTTTCTTTCCTCCTTTCTTTCTTTGGTTTTTTTTTTGTTTGTTTGTTTTTTGAGACAGGGTTTCTTTGTGTAACAGTCCTAGCAGTCCTGGAGCTGACTCTTGTAGACCAGGCTGGCCTTCAACTTGCCAAGATCTGCCTGCCCCTGCTTCCAAGTGCTGAGATTAAAGGCATGCACCACCACCACCCGGCCTTATTTGCTTTTCACATCCTTTCTTTCGGTCAGAGTGCAGATAATGTATTAACACTTAAGGAATAAAATTATTTTATTAGGGACTATTGGTCCTTGGAGTCCTTCTCTAACAAAAACAACATAGTTTAACATAGAATACATTGACTCCAATGCAATAAAGAGCAACTCAAATTCAGGCCTCCATCCTGAGAAACCCATAGCCTCTATTTAAGCCATAGTTGTAATATCTTCAGAACAGAGATTTTGATGAACACTTCAGAGGGCTGTTATGATCTGAAAAAGTAGAAGAAATTAAAGCATTGCCATAGGCATCCAATGCCTGAGAAATAATACCAATTCTGACTCTTTTTAAATTTACTTCCTAAATATTTGAAGAAATAAAGATGGCAAGAAAGAAAAAATATTTTAAAAGTGTTTTATAAAATGGCTTTCTGCCTGATACAGGAGTGTTATTTTAATCTTACTGAATGCTGAGGTTACAATTTTGTTATTATTCTTGACGACAGCATTCTGGAAATTAGGGAAATGTCAATACTGCAGTGTAGTTCACATTCTCAGATCTTTAACTGTGGTTTATTGCTTAGTCGATGCTTTCTCCAGTAATGGTCAAGACTTGTTTTGTTCTAAAATAGAGAAAACCCAATTCAAACTGCCAAGATAGAGGAAATTTAATTTTCTTCAAATAATTTAAAAGTCCAGAAGGGAGATAGTAGGGTTTTCACTCTATCCAGAAATGACTGGTTACACATACACTCTGTGTAGTAGTTTTCACAGCCAGTTATTCCATGTGTCAATCCCTGTTCATGGTGACCACTGTGTGTAGTTGTCTGTCTGTCTGTCTGTCTGTCTGTGTGTCTGTATGTATCTGTATCTCTGTGAATCTCTGTGTTTAGATATAAAATGGATATACAAGATTTGGTACCACTAAGTTTCAAGTAATCATTTTTAACTATTATCTGTATATTAGATGCACAAGACTTATGGATCAGCTAACTGGAAATCTTGGATGATTTGACCAACATCTTTCCACTTCTATTCTCCTTTCATGGTAACCATCATTATCTCTTCTTATTAATTTGAAATTTTTAGATTTCATATCTAAAGGAGATGAGCTAATACTTGTCCTTCCATGTTCTTTTACTCGGCTCAATGTCCTTTGGGATCATCCATGTTTTTATATGATAGGATTTCCTTCTTTTGTAAAACTGGATAATAAAATATTCCTCTATGTGTTTCTTATTCCATTCTTCTGCTGATTTCCTTTGGATACTGTGATTTGGCATATCTGTGCTTTTATAAAAATGCTGCAATGAATGTGTGGGTAGTGTTAGATATTGGTTTTATCTCCTCTGAATATGTACCACCATGTAGTAATATTTCATTTGCATTTTAATAAATAAAGTTTGCCTGAAGTTCAGAGAGTAAAGTAGCTACACTGGTCAGCCTTACAGACCAGGCAGTGGTGACATACACCTTTAATCCCAGTAGCCACAGTAGTTTGCCATAGAAACCAGGCAGCAGTGATGCACACTTTTAATTCCATCACTAGAGAGGAATATAATATGGAAGGAGACAGCTATTAGACACAGTCTCATTCTGTGATTCTTGAGGGCAAGATCACTTTTTCAAACTAAGGTAGAGGTAAAAGACAGTAACTGACTGGTTTGCTCTTCTGACCTTCAGGCTGAACCCAAATTTCTGTCTCTGGTTTTTTTGTTTGTTTTTTTTATTATTAATCGTGCTACACCAGAAAACGAGATCACCATTTCTAAGGTTCTTTTGTAGCTGCTATTTCTTCTCTACAGTGGTTACATTTACTGTGCGATTCCACCAATGATGCACAGGTGTTCCCTTTTCGTTCTACATCCTTTTTGTGTAGTTGGCTTGATTGAGAGGCCAATGTACATGGATGTGTGTTTCTGTGTGTTCCGTGCCCCTCTCTTTTCTCCAGTAAACTCAACTTTGTCTAAAAGTAAATGAACTCCTTGCAAAATGCCTGTAGGAATTTCAAAGTTCACATTAAAATCCATCTTACAGTAGAGGAGAGGGGACTGCAGGAGAGAAAAGGCAAGAAGGTTGTTTACCAGGGACCCTTATGAAATCCTCTTCTTAGTCTAATTGTTTTAAGCTGAGTTATTCATACCTCAATTATTATTTAGTAGTAATAAAAGCAATTTTATCTCTTTTAAATACTTCTTCAGAGAACGTGAACTTTATCATCTGAATTCTCAACCAGAGTTTGAGCCAGACAAATGTGGGCTAACACGGTGACTTCATCACTTACCACTGTGAGACCAACCAAGTTGTTTATCTTCTTCAACCTCAATTCCCTTGGGGAGGTAACCATTCTTTCAACAGAGAGTCTGGCACATCAAAGAAACTCAACAGTTACCTCCACCACTACCACCACCATCCATCACAGTAGCGAGTCCCTATGTGACGAGACTAAAAAGATCCTGCCAGAAGCCAATCTTGTTCTGAGATGAGTGTTGGAATTACTGACTTAACCAGCTTCCTCATAGGAGGTATGGTTTTCATTGTCCGAACTGATCTTCATGAAAATAAAAATACAGCTAAGTTACAGAGTAGAATTGACAGTCTTGCCCCATAAAAATTACCAACCATTTAAAAGCATTATAAAACATCTTTTCTAAAGATCGTGGTGATACTATTTAATACTTAAAAGTTATATTTCCAAAACTAGAAATTTCCTGCCCTCAAGAACTGAAAATTAACCCTGAAGCTAACACTGTGCCCAACTTCTGTAGAGACAGTGAGTACCTGTGCGTAGTGTTACAACTAAGTGGGTCGAAATCCTGAGGATTATTTTCTTAGTGTCCCTGCCAAGAACATGAAGACAATTACTGTAAAGAGTCAATGGGCAGAAGATCCCCAAAAGGAAAGCAAATGGAATTCTTAGAATCAATGAAAGGCAAAGATCTCAGAGTTCCTCAGTGTTGACATTACTGGCTTTTGCCATTGGATCATCCTCTGGGTATCTGTCCTAGGATTTATAGAACATTTAGTAGCACCCAGGGCTATACCTACCATATGCAGCCCTTGTTCCTCTGTGACAATGAAAATCACCATATGATGTCCCAGAGGATCTACAAATCAACGTGAATTGAAAACCACTCATCTAGTCTGATATGAACACCCAATGATGATTATCTCTCTCTTTTTGTATATGCAGGTGATATAGAGCAAGCAGTAAGATTATTGCAGTGAAAGCTACCCACCTTTCTCTCCCAGACTAAACCAAAATGGCCCATGTAAATCAGGACAGAGCAGAAGAGCTGATCCTTCCCCTCTCCCCACCAACTTGTGTACCCTCTACAGCAATCATGAAAGAGGGCCCTATACCTCACCTGGGCAAAAGAGTAGAGCTGTTCCTGTTGGCGTTAGTGTGGATGGCTAAATCTAAGAACTATAGCACAATTAATAAAAACTCAGAGACAGAAATTTGGGCTCAGCCTGAAGGCCAGAAAAACAAAAGAACCAGCTCCTGGCTCTTTCCTCTACCTCAGTCTGAAATGGTAATCCTGCCTGCAGGAATTTCAGAATGAGACTATGTCTTAGAGCTGTCTCCTCCCATTTTATAGTACTCTCTAGTGCTGGGATTAAAGGCATGCACCACTACCTCACGGTTTCTATGGCAAACTAGTATACCTACTGGGATTAAAGATGTGTGTCACTACTTCCTGGTCTGTAAGTGTGACTGTTTCACTCTCTGATCTTCAGGCAAGTTTAATTTATTTAAATACAAATGAAATATCATTACAAAGAACAAGAGAGCAGGAGAACTGGCCCAACTCTTTTTTGCAGACTGCACTGGGTAAACTAGCTGAGGCAGTGCTAAATAGCTTGCCTGGGTAGGGACGATGAGGGAAAGGTGGTGGGCTGACCAAACCAACTACCCTCTATGCCCTGAACAAGGGCTACGAGGTGACCCCACCCCAATATCCAGCACTTCTAAGAACTGTTGAAGCATGTGGGAGGAGCAAACCTACAGATCCAAAAGAGCAGGGTCTCCACAACAGAGGACAACAACAGGATATCCAAGATAAGCCCCAGTGAGAGCCCATTATAGGTGACATAGCAGAAGTCAAAGACCATTGGCTCCTGGCAATGAATACTTGCAAGTAAAGATGAGTGGACGAAACGGGTAAACTGAGTATGACTCAATGGGCCACGGTTTCCACAATGAGATTCCTCTCTCTCTCTCTCTCTCTCTCTCTCTCTCTCTCTCTCGTCTTGTTTTGTTTCTTTGTTTTGTTTTCTGGGGTTTTCTTATTAATTTGGTTTTGCTGCAAGGGCATTATAAGGGCAGAGGGCAGATGTGAAGGAATGGGGAGATAGGTCGGATGGGAGTGCATGATGTGAAATTCACAAAGAATCAATAAGAGTAAAAAAAAGACACAGAAAATGAAAACACTTCTATTAAATTAATTACTTTCAAGTTTTCTGATAAAAAGTCAGTGCTGCCAATATGATACCCTCTAATTCACCTCAACTAACTTCATTTTATGTCTTCAATTACAACCTCCACTAGGATCCATTCCTGACTGTCTTCCTAAAATAAAATACAATAAGCTAACACTTCAACTTCAAAGAAGAAGTGAAAGGAAGAGACGAGAAAATGGACCCACAATCATGTTAGACATCAGTACAGATGACAGAGATTCCAGAGAATAAAATCCCATTCTGACAGGAAGGACGGTATCATGAGTTAAACTACAACCTCCCAAATTTGTGGATTCAAGCTTCAAAATATGGCCCTATTTGATAGAAGAGAATTCAAGCATACAATTTTTTTTAAGATGAGATTAGCAAATCTGAGTGTGGATATGCTTTCCGAGATGGGGAGTTGCATCATCTGAAAAGCGAGGAAATAAAAGAAACTAGATCAGGTAGGCAGCAGCGAATCTTTATTCACACCACCTCCTGAGAGAGCCCAACCCTCTCAAGACCTCTCATGGATTCCGAGCCTTACAAATGACTAGAAAATGAAGTTTTATTGTTTAGGACACTCAATCAATGATACTTTGACAGAGAGCTCTTAACAAATCCAGGTGGTCATAAAGACAACAAAGGCAGTATTACCAGGTGAGCATCTCTAAGTGAAGCTGAATAGAGGGTCTAGTCCAAGTTCCTACTGCCTGCAATTTGATATGAATGCAAATAAAAATGTCCAAGTCAAAACTAATAAATATCTATTTCTATGTTTTTCTAGAGTTAGTATCTTAGTAATGCAAATTTTATTTGCTAATGAGCACAATTACCTCCTGTTCCACTAGCATGGGTTTTTTAAAATTGCTCTGACTCAGACAGACTACCTTGTCAGAATATTGTGGATTCCAGAATTCTGTCTCCTTTTCCAGGGACCAGAAGTTTAAACTGGACTGCAGATATAGCTCAGTGGTTATGAGCACTAGTTTCTTGTTCAGAGAAACTAGGTTCAATTTCCAGTACCCCACATGGTAGCTTTACAAAAATCTGTAACCCCAGTATATAAGCCCTCTACCTGCCTCTGGAAATTACATGAGTGTGGCACCAATAATAAAATCCCAGAAACAGATACTGGAGTTCAAGAGAAGATCAGAAAATCAAAATACTCTTATATCCAGGCAAGTTTTATTTATTAAAACACAAATAAAATATCACTATACATGAATGTGATACTCAGACTCAAACACATAAAACAATAAAATAATTAAGTTAAACTTAAGTTCCATATTGGTTACCTCCAGGAAAAAATCCAGGTAGATTTATCATTACAACAAACCAAGTTAGGGCAGGACATACAAATAACATATAGACTGCTAAGAGTGAGTGTGTGTGTGTGTGTGTGTGTGTGTGTGTGTGTGTATTATAAGAAATAGAGGCCATGAATTTGAAGAAAGCAAGGTAGGTACATGGGCAGAGCTGGAGGGAGGGAAGAGAAGGGGGAAATGATGCAATTCTATTTTATTTTTTAAAAAAGAGATTTAGAGTGGGGATATTATTCTAATGTTCTAGGTCTGACCAACTTTCATGTCATAGTCTGAAAGATGCCTTTATATGCAAAGACATTAATCAACCCAGAAAGCCATAAAGGGACATGTTGCCATTTCACATGTGGGCAAACTGAAACCATAAAGAAAATCATGTGATTTTCTTCATACAAGTGAAACACCCATTTGAAAAGGCTTCACTGGAATATTTACATCATTGGAAAATACTCCAACACTTTTAGATACAAGGTTCTCCCTTTTAATTCTCCTAGGACAAAAAAGTGTTAGACTTACTGTTGTACATTCTGGGGACACCAGCCAGGATTGAGGTTTGGTTCTGACTACAAAATCTTAATTCCCACCATGACCTTGGGGCTTCTTGAGCCTCCTATTAATTTACCAGACTTGAGTCATAATTCTGGATGATCTTGCATGGGATCTTTGAGTCAAGAGATCCTCATAAAAGTTGTTCTGGGAAGTTGGGTGCTAAAGCCAGGGTTTTACACAATTGAACATCTTACAGATTTCAGATAAATACTACCGAATTGTTACTTCCCTTCAGCCTCCTGCCTGAGGGCTTGAGCATAGAAAGATGTTTTCTCATTGGGGGTATGGTCACTTTTTTTTTTTTAAATCTCTGTGTGTCTTTGCCAAACACACTCTGCCCATAATGTAGAGTTATAGTCTGTTTCCTTCGGCACATAAAATGTTAATCCTGGGAATGATGGCAGAGTTCCCTGCTGTGGTATTGTTTCTCTAAGAACACTGAGATATGGAGGTGAGATGTGGTTTTTCCCAGTGCCAAATAAGGGCTAGCAGTAAGACGAATACTGAAAACATCTCTTAATCCCCAATTCAGCACCCTACCTAACATGCTGATTTGCACTTATTGATGTTTCTAGTACATTATAATTGATTGCCAATTCCATTTTCATGAATGAAAGCAATAACCATAAGTGGCTGTGATTTGCCTAGTTGGTTGAAACTATAAACTGATCCAATACATCACTCTCTATTGTCTGGAGTGGTGCGTATTTCTTTAACAGTAGTTATTAAATTATTGATTCATTCCACAAGTATTTGTAAGTGAAGGAAGGCTGTGCCTCTGAGTCATGTCTATCCATAATAGAGCTTAGATAATATGACATCAAATGTAGTGTCTCTGTCTTCTAGGAGTGAAACCATGGCCCTAGAAAGGAACCATATGGATAGACAGAGATGTCTCACTGAGTGCATGTGACCAGATACACCTCTCACTACCAAAGTGGGAGCAGGAAGTATATGAGAGATCACAGTCTATATAGGGAAAGATTATTACAGGTTTTTCCAAGATCTAATAGTTTTTCTCCAATGGGTATGAAAAATGTACAGACACTGTACATGGCTAACCGTCAGTAGTTAAAAGGTTGATTTCACTGATGGATTATCTGTGGCTCTTTAAATACAAATATTCATTGAAAATTAGCTTCGATGTCCATTTTGGCTGCTTAACATATGATCTCCTCTGTATTAGGGACTTCAGATTAATCTTATCAATTCCTTTTTGTTAATGTTTTTCATACTTACATTGACTTACACAGAAAATTTAAGTGAGGTTCATTTTATATGAAGATCACAAATCTGAAACATAGGTAAGCTTTGACAAATAAAGCAACTCACCAAAAATCATCCAAAACAAGATGCTTAGAACCTTCATTTTCCGGAAGTTTATTACATAACTTTGGGTAAATAAAATTTAATGATGGAAAGCAACCACAGTTACTGAGCCGTTTGTCTTGTTGTTAGACTTACAATAAGTGAAATTATACATCATTTATGATTTTTTTCTAAGTTTGTTTGACAAATATGCCTTCAGAATTCACTCATATTGTCACATGTATAAGTAGCTCACTCCCTTTTTATTATTGAGAAGTGTTGCACTGTATGGAGATGGCAAGGTTCATTTATTCACTTTTTGACTGACATTTAAGTTATTTCTATTAGAAATACAACTGCTGAAATATTCATGTGCAAGTCTCTTGGGGACATACATTTCCCTTTATCTTATGAAAATATCTGAAAATGAAATCTGACCTTTTAATTTTAGAAATTCTAATGTATGTGCGATAGTATTAATTGTGGTTTTAATTCACATTTCTCTGAAAACTAATAGTGTCGAGCGCTTTGGTAAATATTAATATGTATTTTTCTACATTCAGTTCTTTGTTCATTTTATGAGTGTGTCTATCACTATAAGATACACAAAATGTTTACAAAGATAGCTTTTTCATGAATAATTAACTTATCATTATGAAATGATCATTCTGGTCTTGCTCATATGCTATGTTGAAATATTGGAGTGTGTGTGTGTGTGTGTGTGTGTGTGTGTGT
>JAQHUG010000034.1:9081022-9100868 GCA_028555095.1 Dicrostonyx torquatus
GTCTCTCTCTCTCTCTCTCTCTCTCTCTCTCTCTCTCTCTCTCTCTCTCACAAATTCAAGGCATACAGCTTCTTCAGCTTCTTTTTCTTTAACTGTATTACATTTATGTGAATATAGTCATAATATATAAATATAATTGCTCAATCCTTATAATGTTACTTCTGTGTATGTGATTTCAGGACTGACCACTGACTTAGTATTGGAAAACTAACTCAGAGTTCCTCCCCTGGAGATTGTTTTCTCCCAATCTCGGCATTCTTTAGTCGTCTGTAATTTATGATCTAGGTTTGGGGGCTCATGAGACGTCCCCCTCTCGAGTCAACATGTCTGTTAGTATTGTGCTTGCTCTTGTCTTGTTTAGGCTTCCACGTTGTTGAAGCTTCCTTGATAATTTGAAGAGACAATCTCACAGAAGACATTCTGTTCCCCTGGAATTTACAAACTTCACCCTCCCTTTCCCACAGTATTTCCTAAGCCTTGTGTGTGGGAGTTTGTGTGGAAGATGGATAAATTAGGGCTGAGAACCACACAATCATTTGGTTTGTGAAATTTGCTCAGTGATGGTTTTCTCTAAGTTGCTGTCTCTTGAAAGATATTTCCTTGTTGATAGGTGCAAGAAGTACCTCTCTGTGGGCATTGTTTCCTCCATTGGTCTATCCTGAACTGTCACTCAAAGAAGCAAGAAGAACCAATCACTAGGAGTAACTTAAGTATGCCCTGCCCTTTCAAAGATCTCTTTCTTCTTTTAACTGGTGCATAGTGTCTTATAAATCTTTTTCTCAGGCATTCTATGCATTACCTTTCCTTATCTCTTTTTAATTTTATAGGCAAGGATTTAAAAAGTTCTCAAACATCATCTGCGAAAGTAGTATGAGTCTCACTTTAACCGCTGATTTGCAGAAACATTTGTTTTGGATGTAATTTATTTGCCATATATTTTATAGATATAACTTTCTTACATAGACTACCATTTTATTTCTCTGTCAATGCCTGTAGGTAAGTAGAAGCCTGAAACTCCTCTGAAGTCTATCTTGGCAATTTTTATTTTTATTTTTAGTTGGAACACCATGATTGCAAATATTTATAAGAAATGGTATCCGTAACATGTTTGTAGTTTGCTTGCATTATGAAATGAATAAGGCTCAGTAGTTAATAAAGCCTTCCATGCTTACATTTTTGTATTGAAAGTATTTAAATCCCCTCCTTTTGAAATGCACATTACTCTATCATAATTTTGAAAGGTGAAATGCATAATTTATTGTAGTCTCTATTATGTGTGAAATGTGTAACGGCTTGCTGACATTCCTTGCTTTTACCTAAGAGAAACTTCATACATTTTGATCAGAATTCTCCCTCCTACGGATGACCTCTCACCCCCAGCTTCTGGTAAAAAACAGTCTTTAGTCCTAAATTTTCAGGTTCCAGGTATAAATGGATTAGACAGTGGCCCACCTTCTATACTAGCCCTAATTCGCTTGGCATAATGTTCTCCAGGTTACTCTGTATTCAGCCACATTGTCCTGGATGCCAGCCCTCTACCCATTCTAAGGCTAACTAGTTTACGGCATATATACATCATGTTTTTTTTTCTTTGATGTGATAATAGACACTTAGTTCACTTGCAAATCTTAGCATTCATGAACAGCATTGCAATAAACATGTGCAATGTTACTTTGGCAGGTCAATTTAAGTTTCTTTTGAATGTATCCCCAGTAGAAAACTTTCTAGATCATATAATAATTCTATTTTCATTTTTCTCTGGAACCTCCACATTGTTGTGCATGATGAGTGAACTAATTTATATTCCCACCAATGGTTCACATAAACTCATTTTTCTTCACCTCCTCACTAACTCATTTTGTATCTGCCTTCTTGATACTAGCCATCCAACAGGGGTGATGTGCTATCTCATACTTTTAATATGCATTTTCTTTCCTTATGACTGGTGATATGAATTTGTCTTACCTTATTGACTATATTTGTCTGTCTGCCTTTGAAAAGTTCCTCCTGAGGTTTTTCACTTGTTCTCTGCTTTTTTTTTTGATGGTTTAATTTGTTTACTCTTGAGTTATTAGCCCCTTATCACCAGTACGGTTTGAAGACAATCTTCTCTAAGTCTTCTGTTCACCCCATTTCTATCTTTTGTGTTTCTTGAAGCTTATCTGTTAATTCTACATATCTATTTTTCCATGTGTAATTTTGATGGGGGGATCATGCCCAGAAACATTGGCTTAGATCAGTGTTATAGAGGAATCTTGTTCTCTCTCTCTCTCTCTCTCTCTCTCTCTCTCTCTCTCTCTCTCTCTCTCTCTGTGTGTGTGTGTGTGTGTGTTTCCTGTATCTTGAAAGTTATGGGCCTTATATTCAATTTGCATTTACTTTTGTGTATGGTGTGGAACGAGAGACTTAATTCATTCTTCTTGTTTAGGTATCTAACTTTCCCAGATGAACTTGTGGATGGGGTGGGCCTTTCTCCATTGTATACGATATAAACTGTCAAAAAATCAACTGCCAATAGGTGTATATGGTTTACTTTTGGCTCTCGATCCTGTCTGCCCATCTATCGCTATGCTTTTTTTTTTTTTAATAGAGTACCACATTGTTTTGGTTTGTGAAACTTTCTAACAGGTTTTAAGCAGTACAAGTACTCCTGTGTTTTTCATTTTGCTAACAACCATTTGATCGATTTAAATCTTTTGATTCAATAGAAAGTTTGTGACTGATATTATTTTGTTTGTCTTTCTTAAGAAAAGGAGTTACAAGACAATGTAACCCAAACGCGCCTCGTTCTCATAGGGCCTTTTACGTTCACAAAAATAGGCATTGTAACTTTGTTAGCATCAACTCTGATGCTGAAGGCTTACAGTAGAGTTTCTTTAAGAGAGAAGAATCATGGTTAGTTGTCTTCTTATGTCTGTGACTGTATGATTCTATTTGAAGATGAATTCAAGAGATCTCTGTACCTAGTAATGAAGCTAACAATTGGATTTCCATATGCTAGTTCCTGGTCTTGTGAACTGACTCCAAAGTCAAATGTAAAATAGATGTGTTAATTAATCACTTCTTCGATTATAGTCTATCTTGCAGAACCAATAAAGCAAGCTGTACAACAATTCTTTTCATTAAAGTTAGCTTTGTTCCAATTTGGATTTAGATTACATAAGTTAATAGGATTGATGCAATACTAAATTCTTACATTTAATATTTTACTAGTGCGTATTCATAAGGATGTTTCTTGAAGGAGAAAGGGTACATTGAGGGACTAACATTTATTGAGTCATAAGTTTCACATTTAATCTATATTGTAGGTCTTTTGAGATATTATTCTCATTAAACAGAGAAGTAAAACATAATTTGAGAGACTTAAATTTACAGTTAATAAGAAAACTAGCAAAAGACACACAAGCTTCTTCTGTAAAGTACTTATAACCTTCAAAGAGCTTTGCATTTCCTATAATGCTCGGATTAATAATATAGGGAAGTAACTTATATATTAAAAGTTTAAAGATGACAGCATGGAAGTGCACAGAATGGAAGAAACTTCTTTGTGACATTGACCCACTACCAAAAGACGTAATAGGAACAAGTTTAATGACACCAGATTCACAGCAAGACAATTACTACAACATCATAACCCTCACTCACAGCAGAAAGCAAAATTCCAAGATTTTACCTAAAATCCCTGAGCACCTACCTTGTTTCAGACAGCAACAGGAACCTTATGAGAATAGAGATGGATGTTCATTTCATATCTCAGAGAAAAAGGTGGCCATAGCATTAATCAGTCTCAATTGAAACAATGAATGCATTAAGATTGGGTAGGCAGAAATCTGCAACAGTTCATCTGGCTGTTTTGGTGTTTGTGACCAGTAAAACATCCTCTGTGTACACACTTCATTTCAATCATTATGAAGAAGTGAGATATATTTTAATTTTAATTCATCATGTGGTTCTTTTCTCACCATTTGTCCTATGTAAATAGACTAAAATTAAATATGATTCTAATTATAAGCCAAGGATACTAATATCAAATAAAGTAATAAATAGATTGATCTTGTCTGTTTTATGTCAGCTAACCCTTATTCATCTATGCTGAACCCTTCAAGCAATATTATTCCACATAAAATCTAATGAGAGTGAAAGGGAAGACAATGTCAGTCACAACAGAGAGAAGTGTCATGGTCCCTAATACATACCAGGTTCCCAAAAATGCTTATGGAATGAATGAATATGGATATTTGTAATGTAAACCATCATGGGAGGTGGTGTGAGAAAAGGAATTCGTCAAAGAGAAATTCCACATTTCTTGCTTATCACAGATAAGAAATTCAGGAATATGGAATGATTATAGGAAAAAGATAATGAGTCTACTTTTTAAATTAATCTATTTGAAAGCTTTATGGGCCTTCCATGTGCGGATGTAGTAGATCGTTGGAGATGGATGGGTTTGGAGCACATGAAAGCTCTCTGGACTGGATATTTACACAACACTATCATCTGTTTACATGCAAGAGATAAAAGCTAAAGAGGTGAATAAGAGCCATTCATCATTTATAAAACGTGCAACAAGGTACTAGGTTACTTGCTGGAGTACAAGAAAAAAAAGTCAGAAGTCTTGGAGACAATTGGTATTTATATGGCTAGCCCTAAAGGAAATTAAATTTTATGTGTTAAAAATTCAGCTAAACTCAGAATTTCTTTTTATTCTTTCAATATTTCAGTATTCATGGATTGGTTTTATCTTTCATGCTTTCATGCCTTCTTCCTCACAATTCAGAGAACACCTAATTCCTTACTACCTTGCATGGATATCCTGTTATCCATTTACCAAAATATATGTCCAGATTTAAATTGCCTTAAAAGACATGGCTAGCTGCCTGTCTGACATCTGTTTATATTCTGTCCTACAAGAAGCCTTTTTATTGAGATTTTCAGCATTCCTCTCTCAGCCTCCACTCCCAAGAGTGACAATTCCTGATTAGGCTAAATGGCCAGCAATGACTAGAGATGATTTGATTATTAATACCGGGATAAGAAATGGAACTGGCATCTTGTGGAAAAAGACCAGGAACGTTTCCAAATGTGGACTATAATGTACAAATAGGCTATAATAACCAGGAATTATTCAGGCCAAAATGTCAACATATAAAAATTTCATATCTGTTAAAAAAAACATCAACTCGTAATTTCAACTAATTTAGAAAGGATGTGTTAATACAAAAGTTACACTGAGGAATGTATTGCAGTGGAAGCACAGACATCAAGCTTTAGGACGAATATCAATTTCCTTATTTTCTAGTATAAGGCTCTACTTTTAAGCAAGGAATACTTCCCAGGACTCCCAGCAGATGCATGGAACTAGAAGTACCAAACCATAGTATCTCTATATGTATAGTTATTTCTGTGCATGCATACCCAAGCTAAATATCATTTGGGTAAGGTAAGGAAAGGGCAACAATAAATAAGTATATAATCATTATAAATATTTAAAAGAAAGTATGCAAAGATCCTTTCACATCAAATTATCCTATGGTACTGTACTCAGTTTTCTACATTTTGTTGAAATTTTACTGAAAGTAAATGATGTCTATAGGTTGGATAGATGGCTCAGTGGGAAAGAATGGTTGCCAAGCTAATGTGAAGAACCAAATTTTAATCAGTAGTACCAACAAGATCAAGCTTGGCTTGCAACTCAAGTACTAGGATCCCAAGATAAGCTGAACCTAGGTGTGAACTGATCAGCAAACGTAATCCAGGGAGCAAGATTCAGGTTCAATGTGAGAGCCTGTTGTTTTCTGTTTTCATTTTATTAGATCCATAAAATATATTCTGATTATAGTCTTTCCTTTACCCCAACTTCTCCTAGATCCTCGGCTTCCCTAACTACCCAATGTCACGTTATTTGATTGTCTTAAAAAAAAAGCCATCAAGACAAAAATCCCTCCCATAACAAAATAAATAAAGAAATAAATAAGGCATCCAATTTGTGTTAGCCAAGAACTCGTGAGCTTGAATCTTACCCTGGGGTATATTTAACATACCCATTGTCCTTCTAGTGAAGAAAGTTTTTCATTTTCCCAGCAGCTATTAATTGAAAATGAGCTCTTGGCTAAAGTTGAGACTTTGTGTCCACTTTCCCCTCTCTATGCTGTGATGTTGCCTTAAGCTTGCACAAGTTGTGAATGCTGTCACAGTCTCTGTGAGTTCACATGTGTGTGAACCCTCTTGTGTCTGGAAAACACTGCATTTTTGACAACATATACCACTTCTGCCATTTACAGTCTTTCTGCTTCCTCTTCTGTGTAGATTCCAGAGCCTTGAGGAGAGGAGTAAAATAAATTCCATTTACAGGTGAGTATACATGAAGACTGATCATTCATTTCCCAGCAGCTCTGACCTGAATAATCATACAGAAACTATATTAATTACAACATTGTCCAATAGCTTGGGCATATTCCTAGCTAGCAAAATTAACCCAATTTCTATTATTCTTTGTAGCGCCACAGGCTGTGGCTTACTGGGTGAGGTTCAGGTGAATGTCTCCTTCAGCAGCTACATAGTATCTCCTTGACTTGACCTACTCTCTCTATATATATTCAGATTTCTCACATGGCTTTGCAATGACCAAAACAGCATTATTCATCAACCAATAGAAGAAGGACATCCCACATCATCTCCCCTTTTCTAACTAGTTAAAAAGAGAGAGTAGGCAGAGTCAGAGATGCCATGTAGCTGCACCTACAGGTGAGTGCTCCATGGTCTCTTAGTCTCTAAACATTGTCCAGTTGTAGATCTCTATGCTAATTACCATCTATT
Source organism: Dicrostonyx torquatus (assembly GCA_028555095.1). Taxonomy (NCBI): domain Eukaryota; kingdom Metazoa; phylum Chordata; class Mammalia; order Rodentia; family Cricetidae; genus Dicrostonyx; species Dicrostonyx torquatus. The sequence goes on from JAQHUG010000034.1 coordinate 9,087,839, forward strand.
ATTGGAAGCTACTCTCATGAGTATTCAGCTAAGACCAGAAATGGGTTACAATTCAGTTATTAGCCAAAAGAGTCTTCTAAATACCCATAATGCTGCATGGTATTGACAATGCTATTGGTTAAACTCCAAGCCTGGCAGCAAAACCCTATTATTGAAACAGCAAATAATTTATGACATCAAACATGAAAAATCAAGCTGGTAGAATCCTATTCTTAAGGGAAAAAAGCAGAAAATGATAGAAATTCTTCTCTGTGCTCCATGGATGAAGAAGGACCCTTAAAAGAAATCCCACACTAGCTCCGAATTGAGAAATAGATGGTTATTTATTTTTTTATTACAAGAAAAATTTACATTTACTCCCCTTGTTCCCGGCCCTCCCACTCCCCCCCTACCCCACCACCCACCCCTGCTTCCTTAAGATGGGGCAGGATACCCTGCCCTATGGGAAGCCCAAGGCCCTCCCCCCTCCATCTCGGTCTAAGAAGATGTGCATCCATATAGAATAAGTTCCCAAAAAGCCAATACATGCAGAAGAGATAGGTCCCAGTGCCATTATCATTGGCTTCTCAGTCAGTCCCCACTGGCAGTCACATTCAGAGAGTCCGGTTAGGTCATATGCTCATTCAGTCCTGGTCCAGCTGGATTTGATGAGCTCCCAATAGATCAAGCCCACTGTCTCTGTTGGTGGGCCAGTCCCTCATGGTCCTGACTTCCTTGCTCATCTTCTCCCTCCTTCTGCTCTTCCACTGGACCTTGGTAGCTCGATCCCTTGCTCTGATGTGAATGTGGGTCTCTGGCTCTATCTCCATCCATCATGCAAAATTTCTATGGTGACGATTGGGATATTCAACAAAGTAACTATGGGACAAGTTCAGTTCAGGCACCCACTCCTCTGCTGCCCGAGTACCTAGCTGGGACCTCCCTGTGAATACCTGGGATCCCCTCTAGAGACAAGTCCCCTGCAAATCTTAGAATCTCCTGGGGTGGTGGGAGGGTGGGGATGGAGGAAGGGTGGATATTGGAGGTGGTTATTTATTTAGCGGTAGACTCACAAATCAGAATCCTCTGCTTGAACAGAGATCAGAAATCAAAATTCGTGACCAGAACAGAGAGGCCGGACACAGGCTCTATATCAGCATATATAATATAAGAGCCCACGTCCCAGTGGGTGGGTAACCACTAGCCGTAAGAATTCCTACAGCACACGGAAGCATGTATCTGCACACACATGTGCAAAGACATTCTCAGCGCGCACACACACACAACTATGTACACAAAATGGAATGAAATGCGGTGAATGATGCAAGCCTTGCAATGAGTCATCAGGCTGCTATGTTCCTGGAGATATTAAGCCAGGATGTTGTAAGATGTTTGTCACACTACCCAGAACAGAATACCATTTCATATTTCTGGGTTGTCTCTTATGCAATCTTCTATTTAATATTTTCAGTCTAGAGATATAAGTAGAATATGCTAAAATAATTAAATGGAGGGGAGCACTTTTGAGATAAAGTTATGTAAAAGCTGCGACCTTCATGTTGCAAATCCCTCTTGCCTGTTCAGATCACTCATCTGGGAGAAAGACAGCTGCCACAAGGTAATACAGCGCTGTGGAGTGAACTGCTGAAAAGGAACAGGCTAGAGAACAACTGCAATATTGACCTTAGCAGCAAAAGTCCCCTGTGTTCTCTCTTAGATGAGACCACAGCTTTGGTTGACAACAGTAACTTCATAAGAGATGCCAGGTCTGAAACACCCAACTAAGTCACACCAAGATATCTCATTAGTGGAACCATAATAAAACTGTTTATTCTTACCCAATCAGAGGAGTGTATGGGAAGAGAATGGGGGCAAGAGGGGGAGTGGGAGAAGGAGAGAGAGGGGGAATTGAGGTTGGTATGTAAAATTAAAATTAAATAACTAACACAATCCCAGAGAACCTAGACAATAATGAGGACCCTAAGAGAGACATACATAGATCTAATTTACCTGGGAAGTAGAAAAAAGACAAGATCTCCTGAGTAAATTGGGAGCATGGGGACCTTGGGAGAGAGTTGAAGGGGAGGGGAGAGGTAGGGAGGGGCACAGAGAAAAATGTAGATCTCAATAAAAATCAATAAAATAAATAAATAAGTATAAAACAAAAGATGGAAAACCTGTTTATTCTTTGATGGCACTCCAATTGGAATGATTTGTTATGGAACCACAGATAACCAGCACCGTCAGTGCCCTTTTCAAATGCTAGCCCTTGCATACAAAATAAATGGTTATATTCCATTTATTATCATCATTTTTGCTATTTCTGTTGCCAAGATTACATATCTACCAAATATATATGTGTGTGTGTTTGTATATATATATGTGTGTGTGTGTGTGTGTGTGTGTGTCTGTGTATGTTTAGACATATATGTTCATAGATAGATAGATAGATAGATAGGTATATATCCCAGTATCACATTTTATAGGACCTACCTATGATCCTGAGCTGGCTCCATGTGATATGAATATTATTTTAAACATGAATTAATCAGAAAGGAATTATAGCAGACAGTGCACAATGAATTCAAACAGATTTCAATTCAAAGTCCAATCTGCCTACATATTCAATGGAACCGTGGTCAAGTCAAATAACCAATATGAACTTTGGTGTCACTTATGAAGTGAAGAATGGGTCTGGAAAGAGAAAGGTCACATCTAGCCTGGCAGGAAAACCTTACAGAAAGCAATTTTACACTGATGGTGTCTAAGCAAGTTTTTAAAAGATGAATAAAGTTTATGAAGCAGAAGTGGAACAAACAGCCATCTCAACAGCACTGGTAGCTGATACAAAGGTCTGGCATCTTTGGCAGGTGGAAAGAGTGTGAAGCTGAAGAGGAACGCCACAAGGGAGGAGTTTCTACAATCTGTCTGGATTTAAAGTATGCCCTGCATTATAGAAAACACTCAGACTCCTTTGCAAGGTTGGCAATTATTGCGTTTTCAGAAAAGACAGTGACATGATATGACAGAATATTTTGCAAATATTCTGTATCTGATAAAAGGCAGAGGCCAGTAGACTTTTTGTAAGGGACTGGATGATGAAAACATCTTACATCTCGCTGCCTGTGAGGTAGTTTTCACCACAATGTAGCTATTATGGTTTTAGGGAAATCGCAAAACTACTGGGTGGATGCAGACAAATGTCAGATTACAGGAACAGACAACAGGTGGTGTTGAGTCTCTGGGCCTCAGTTTCCCAATTCCCGTTGTAAAGTTTACAGAATAAAGAAAAATGTCATGTCCAGAAAATATTAAAGAAAACATTTAAAAACTAGAGAGATGGTACCATCACTAAGAGCACTTGCTGCTCTTAATATTCTGGAGAGGACTTGCACCATGCACATGGTGGCTCACAACCATCTGTAACTCCAGTTTCAGGGGCTCCAACATCCTCTTCAGGCCTCTACAGGCACCAGGAACACATATGGCATACCTACATACATGCGAGCAAAATATTCAAACACATACAATAAAATATTTTCTAAATTGGTCAGTTACTTAATTCAATCTTATGTATCACACTTACAAGAAATGTTGTCCATTTCCCTGGAAAAGATGCTTGGGACTCAGGGGTGGCAAACAGATAATCTCCTTTTTTCTGGTAGAATTTGAATACAGTGAATCAGGATAATTGAGAAAAGCCTTAAGAATGAGTGCTGTAAGACAGAATTCCTGAACTACACAGACATCATCGTTGTTGTAATGAGTTTATCTGATATTTACAATGATTGTATTTAAAAGTATTTTTAATGCAACAAAACATCTAGTACACATTTAAGGACTGAATAGAACTTCAAGAAACCACAATTTTTTGCCAATAAATCTAGTATAAAGTCAAAGAGACAGGCCAATGAGTATGCTAGTAAGCTTCTATGTGTGTTCTGATTGATGCTTCCAATACCTTAAAGTGACTACTCTTCTCATGTGAAAATCTGGCTTTCCTTCCCTTTATATTCCTCCTGGGGAGATAATTCAGGCAAGAGCAGGGAGCAGCAGAGCCTGATGTTTTATAATGGGAGACTAAGCAAAAAGTCTGCCATAAACACTTGTGAGTCCTACAGAAAACTCGGGGTGGGCCTGGGAACTGGAATCAGGAATCCCAATTGCTACTTCCTGCGTCCAATCACCCTCCCAGGAGAGCTGCCCCAGCTGTGTCTGGGTGGAAGGAAGGCTGAGAGAGTCCTTGAAAACCTGAGTTCTTTTCATAAATTTAGTCTTTTTGGGGCAATGGGGTGAGCGGAAAAGGGACAAAGAAACTGTGGGCTTAAGAAAGTAGCGTTTCCTTTCATCAGATCAAGGGCGGTGGTCAGAGGAAGAGAAGGTGGCCTGCTGGCCACAGAAGATGAAGTTTCCAGTTTGCCCTGAATGCTCACCCACCGGCTTAGAAGGAATTCTGTCATGCTCAGAATAGCGTGGCTGCACAACAGGGCCTTCTGTTTCTCCCTAATGAGTTGATTATATCCTGTCAGAAGAGTCATAAGGCCATCAAATGTCAAGTCCATTTTCTCAAACATATTATTTTCATAGCAGCTGGGTCTGACTAAGTCTCAAAACAGAGCATCCCATTGTTCCCTTCGGCAAAGAATGCTAGACTGAAACTCAATTAGAAGAGAAAGGGAAGGGGCTTAGAGGACACATGATCCTGATTCACGCAAGTTTATGATTTGCCATTTAGAGGCCACTTTTATTAGGATGATTTGGTCACTTAGTTCACAATTAGCTCATAATGCCAGAGGAAATAGACGTGAAATGTGTTGCCCAGTCGCCAGGACTCTGTTTCTCATAAGGAAGGCAGGGCATGTCTTTAGTCATTGCCCGATGCTGCAAAGAGAAAACCGGAAGTGAGAGGGACCTCTAAGCATCCCAACACAAGCTCCTGAATAGATGTGGCTTGTATTATACCCAAAGATACAGGTATGATATAGAGACAAAAACAAATAGACTTTTTAAGAATCAAACAGAGTGCTGGATACATATAACCCAAATGGTCTCAAGTTTATTAAAAATTTAAACATACCAATAACTAATAGAGACTCATTGAAGGAATGAAGTGACTTAAGACACCCCTGACATGCTACCAAAAATTGTTCTGTAAATGATAATGATTCTTTTAATCATGATAGCATGAAAATGGAAAGCAATGATGAAAACTGTAACGTGTGCATCAAGAACAGTAAGCAAGACTAGAGAGGCTGTGATCAAGAGTCAGAAAATCTGAAGCTGAAACCAAAGAGTCATCTCCCATTCATATTAATGAATCTAGTATCTAGCAAGTTTGACAACACAGACTGTCCAGGCTGACATTAAAAGGAACCAAGCACATGTCCCATTGCCCACTTCTTGTCACCAAAATTCGAGTTGATATGTTCTTTTGTTTTTGTTTGTTTTCATTTTTTGTAAGGTGCTGCCAGAATTTAAAATGACCCTATTTTTCCTAGACTCTGGCACACACTTCCCATCATGAGTTCAAAGACTAACCCAAGTACCACTGCTAAGGGATTTCTGTGGAGAATGTGAAAATGACCCCATCTAAACAACTGTGTGGGCACAGTTTTTTCCAGCTGACTGGTGAAAAGAAAGTTGGAGGTGAAGACATGAGTGATTTGACATAATGTTGCTTGTTTGGAAATGGAAGTAGACACATAAAAAGGAATGAAAGAAATGGAGATTGGTAGACCTGCATGGAAATCAGAGCTAGTCATAGTCCTATAACTAGATCCTTCAAAGTTTTCCAGCAGAATGGGTTTGGGATTGGATCTTTAGTTTACATATCCAGGAGATGAGAATGCATCTCAATATCAAAATTATGGTCTTTCTGTGTAAACAAAAATACAGTACACTCTAATTCTGACCCAAAAGTTGTGAGTTAATTACTAAGGGTTGTTTTAATTCACAAACATCATCATATATCAATAGAAAACTGATATAAATGTCCCAAAAGCTACAAATGCCAGAGGTTTCAATAAGTCCTCTTGCCTCTGAACAAGCCTGGGCTAGCTACCTAAGCCTAAGGAATGGCCCCAACCCTGTGTTAAACATTGGCACATGTGCACGCAAGTGCATACACACACACACACACACACACACACACACACACACACCAAGCTTTAAGTTTAAAATATCTTGACAACTGAAGGGAGAGTACACATTTTATTTGAGATAATTCTGTTCACTCCCTCAATGCCCTTCTTGTCCTATGTCATTTCAACAGTAAGTGCTCATTGAACAACTCATGTGCCAGGATACAAATATACAACTTAATTGACCAATGCACAACCCTCCAGTGAGGGAGTAAGCAATGATGAATTGCCAACAATAAAGGAAGTCTAAACAAAAGAACTCAACCCTAGCTTAGACATCAAGGAATGTTTCCCAGAGTTTATAGAGTAAAACCTATATCATAAAGATGTAAATGGAAGATTATTTCCAGACAGGAATATAATATGTAAACTACTACAAGTAATTGAGGTCCAAACCTTTTAGGATAGTTCTTCATCGTTCACCTTGACTTGGCAAGGGGGATAACATCTTCTCTTTACTAGAATCTTCCTAAGTTATGGGAAGCCCATAATAATGAACACACCCAGAGGCAGTATGACCCCTTCTTCAACAGGTTGTTGTCTAGAACCTGGACAATCATGAAGAAAACAAGTCATTCTCAAAAAAAATTACATTCATGAAGACTGAGGGAATGACCTAAGTTAGTCTCATGGGATGATAAGAACAGAGATGTGAGGATTGTCAAGTCTGTGCTTACATAACTTGGTTAGATGTAGAAAATATATGAAGGTAAAGCAGACAGCATCTCCCAGGCTTCTGACTTAGGAATGAGATGGGGAAAGTTGTCAATCAGTGAGAAGGAAACTCAGAAGGAGACATCTGATTAGGGGTCAGAGTAAAGGTGGAAGGAAGGTTTGGTATTAGATGTTTGCTTTTTGACTGTTCATGGGAAAACATAACATAGATATAAAAGATTAGAATGACGCCTGCAGAGGGAGTTTGTGCAGTCAGAAGTGATGGTGACTCCTTAAGTTTTATAGATTTGAAACTCCAACAGTGGTTTCCCTAGCAGCATCACTGACTTCTTAACAGTTTTCCTTAGTTCTTCCCTGGCGGCTTCTTCAGCTCTATGAAAGCACAATTGACCAAAACGCCTGTTATCCTACTTATCATTGCCCTACTAACAAGCTCTCTCCCATACCTGCAGATGAACAAATGAGCAACACAATGGTGTTCAGTGTTATCAGAGAGGTGGAAGCACTGAGAGATCACAAAGACCCATTGAGAGCTGAACAATATATTAAAAAGCTTTGTATTTTTATTCTGCTTTTAGAACAATTTTTGAGATTAAATAGTCAATAAGCACACCTGTTATGCATACTTGGAAATTAAAGAGGGAAGATACGAGATAAGTGGAAACATCAATATGTCTTCAGGAGTCAGAAGAGCTCCTTACAGAAACACATGAGGGAGCCAGGGCTTTAGTGAAAGTGAGTGAAATAATGGAAGGAACAGCTTTTGCTATAGCAGCTCTTGATCTGGGTTTTGCTTTTGTCAGTCCATTTAATGGGTAATTATTAAAATATGATGCAAGCAGTTGAGAATCACAAGCAGAAGCAGGAATATATAGGCTGAGACAAATCACTAGAGTCTAGGATCACAAGTTCTAGATTTACATTCTTGATACAAAGTTTGTTTGAACTAGATTTTTGGGCTCTGCAAAACTTACATGTGTTATAGGAGGGTCTTTCTATATTTGGGTTGCTTTCATTGGTTAATAAAGAAACTGCCCTGGCCTTTTGGTAGGGCAGGGCTTACATAGGTGGGGAAAAGAGAACAGTATGCTGGGAAGGGGACAAGGAGAGAGAGAGCTGCCAGCCATGAAGCTGCTAGGTCTAAGATGCTGAATCTTTGCCGGTAAGACCACTACCTCATGGTGACTTACAGACTATTAGAAATGGATTGAATCATGATGTAAGAGTTAGCCATTAAGAGGCTAAAACTAATGGGCCAGGCAGAGTTTAAATGAATACAGTTTGTGTGTACTTATTTCAGGTATAAACCAGCTGGCGGCTGGGAAACGGGAAGCAGGATGCAGCCCGCTAGCCTCTTACAACATACATGCATCTCTAAACATTAGATTTCCAGTTACTTTAAGGGAAGGTTCCTAGAATTCAACTGATATGGTTAATGTCAGCATTCAGTGAAATAAGCAAGGAAGGAGATTTGCAAAATGCTAACACATTTCACTTAAAAAATTATTTTATTATCATTTTTATCATTGCTAACTTGCACTAGCTCCTGATGAATGCTTTCAACATCTGTCCTCATCCTCTAGGGCTTAATGTTTTATAATTCTATATTATCAGCTTCATATTCATCGAGATTAAACATTTTCAGCAGAAAAAAAAGAATGTTAGCTAGCATTTTTCAATTAGAAATTATGCACCAATTATATATTCTGAATGTTTTATGCCATCTATCTATGAAATAAACATAAGCCCAAAATCATTTTTAGCAAAGCCATTCTCCCTTTCTCAGATCATGTTGAGCCATGGCAAGTGATGAGGACCTAATCGGAATAGTACATGGATTCATTTCATTTGAGTCTCCGACTTCTGGCTCAGAGACTATTTTCTATCATCTACCATGTGTCTAAAATCTATAAACAAATGTGCTTATTTGAATCACAAGGAACCTAGGTAATAAATAAGATCCAGACATTGTTATTTTAAACTACACTTCTTATTTTTTATATTTATTTATTTGTGTCACAGTTCATTTGCAAAGATAAGAAGATAACTTGAGGAAGTCAGTTCTCTCCTTCATCATATGTATTCCAAGGATCAAATCCAGAGCATCAAGTTTGTCATCAAGTGCCCTTACCCCATGAGCCATCTAGACAGTTCCAAAATATTTAAAATGTTTATCAATTAGTGACATTGAAATGGTTCCCAAGATTTTTCCAAAGACTATTTCACTACACCTAGTATTTATTGAGAGTTTTCACACTGACAGATATTTCATATCTAACTATCTAAACCTCTCTCTGGAATGAAAATTTTTATTGTTGGTGCCTTCATTTTATTCACAAAACTGAGTTTTAAAAGCACTAAATCTAAATCATATTCATAGTAAGGGAAAAAGATTGAGGTAGGAATTAAAACTGCCTGACTCCGAAGACCCTGCTTTTAAAATCACTCTGTATTTTGTACAGCCACGTTGGAAATCAGTATGACTGTTTCTCAGAAAACTAGAAATCAGTCTATCCCAATTTCCAGCAATACCACTCTTGGGCATATATCCACATACCACAAAGGACATTTGCTCAACTATGTTCATAGCAGCATTATTCATACTATCCAGAACCCAGAACAACAATCTAGATCACCCTCAACCAAAGAATGGATAAAGAAAATGTGTACATTTACACAATGAGATATTACTCAGTATTAAAGATGATAGGTAGGTAGATAGATAGATAGATAGATAGATAGATAGATAGATAGATAGATAGATAGATATGACATCTTGAAATGTTCAGGTAAATAGATGGATCTAGAAAAAAAAAAAGAACATCCTGAGTGAGGTAACACAGACCCAGAAAGACAAACACGAACTTTCATCTAGTAACTGATGGAAGCAGAGGCAGAGATCCACAGCTAAGCACTGGGCTGAGTTCCCAGTGTCTAGTTGAAGAGAGGGAGGCACAATAATATGAGCAAGGATGTCAAGACCATGGTGCAGAAACCCACAGAGACAGCTGATCTGAAATAGTGGGAGCTCACTGACTCTGGACTGACAGCAGGGGAACCTGCATAGGACTGAACTAGGCCCTCTGAATGTGGGTGACAGTTGTGGGCAGTCTGTGAGGCCACTGGAATTGGGACCAAGATTTATCCATAGTGCATGAACAAGCTTTTAAGAGCCCATTCTCTTTGGAGAGATATCTTGCTCAGTCTAGATACAGGGGGAAGGGCCTTGGTTTTGCCTCAACTCAATGTGCCAGACTTTCTTGACTCCCCATGCCTTATCCGCTCTGAGGAATGGGTGGGGTATGGGGGGAGGTGAGGGGGACAGAAGGGGAGGGGAGAAAAACTGGGATTAGTATGTAAAATGAAAAAGGTTATTTTTATTATTTTTTTATTATTATTATTATTTTTGGTTTTTCGAGACAGGGTTTCTCTGTGGCTTTGGAGCCTGCATGGAACTAGCTCTTGTAGACCAGGCTGGTCTCGAACTCACAAAGATCCGCCTGCCTTTGCCTCCTGAGTGCTGGGATTAAAGGCGTGCGCCACCACCACCCGGCGAAAAAGGTTATTTTTAAATAAAAAGTAAATTAATTAAAAAGGAGTCACTCTGTTTTTATGCATTTTCTCTCCCACTCTTAATTTTGTACAAGTTTTTAAAATCACTCACACTAATTTATTCACTTGGGTATCATAATAAAATCCAGTGAGAAAGTTATTGGGTGGGTCAAATGAACAAGAACAACATAGAGAAACATGAGTGAAGGAAGTCAATGGGGTGGCAGAAGGGAAATGGTATCCTGGATGTAGCATTGATAAGTCTGTCACTCACAATCCAGGACTCAGAAAACCTTCTTTCTTGGTCCACAAACTTGGTGCTTGTTTTGGATAATGGTGAGGTTATTATTACTAACTGATTAGGCATTATTGATCTAATTCGAACTTCATCTTGTTTTCTGTTTTGCCTGTCACTGGGTGACCCAAGTTTTAAAGTAAAAAGTATCTAACGATACCTTCAAGATATGCAGAAAGCATTTCATTTTCTCAATTAAAAATGACCAATGGAGAATGAACTCAATTGCATCTTTGGAGGTTTCTTGTCTCATAATGTCATGTCAGTGCTTTTCCTTTTAATTTTGTCTTAATATTTTTTATTTTAATTTTTTATTTCATTCATATTTTTCTCTCCTTTTACTCAACAGGTTCTTTTGTATATACTAAATATAAACAGAAAGGGGGTAGATCCAGATGGAAAGAAGAGGAAGCTGAGGAAGAGGTGGGAGGACTAGAGGGAGGCAAAACTTAGTAAAAAATGGAATAGAGGGGGAAAATCTATTTTCAATGAATTATTTTTAATAATGAAAATCTGGCTGTCCCTTTCTACCATCTGAACATGAATACAGAGATGCACTGCAGTGATTACCTGGGCCCATTAGAGAAGTACCAAGTAAATCATAGTTGAACACAGACATAATTAAATGACTGAAAAAAATGTATTTCTTTGTTATGGTGTGATACAGTAGCAGAGCAATGGAAGTACTGGGAGCGTGAGGGGTCATAAGTAAGCAAAGGTTAAAGATTCATGCTAAGTTCTTAGTTTTTAGTGAATTCTAATTTGTATTGTTTTCCCTTAATTATTTAAATGGAATCTCTGGCATTGGAGGTATGTTTACTTGAAAGATGAAAACTGGTTCTATAAATGACCCGATAGCTGATATATTCAGCTTCATGCTCAGAAGATGAACCCATGCCATAAAAAGCACATAGCTAAATACCCCAGAGTATTAAATGGTGGCAAAATCAACTAAGAACTTTGTGGAAAATTGACTTTAACTCTTCACAGTCCCCACCCCCTCAGGGCCTCAGCATGAACTAGCACAATAAAACTGCAGTGGACTAGACCCACGCAAAAGTTTCCATTTCTACCAAGACTTTGTTTAATGTAAAACTGGATACCTCACCAACACATTTGCTGCCTGCAAGTGTCAAATTTGCAATTAAAGCTGACTATCATCAGCATTCCCCGCTTGTGCTGTCATCTGGATTATGTAACAGTGCGGGCTTTATAAACAGCAACTGTTCATTTTTGTGGTTCAGTTTTCACTAGATGTGCCCAAAAACCATCTGACTAAATAAATGGGTGACAATGAGATTGAACACAGGGAGTAGCAAAGTTCCCTGCCATAGGCGAAGCCAATTCTTACAGGCACTTAGAAGAACATGCCTACACTCTAGAGTTATAGCCAAAGTATCACAAAATCTGTGTGCATTTTCAGGGGCACAGGGATTGACTCTACCTTCTCAGAACATTTTGAAAACAGTTCCCCATATGTTTTTAACCAAGAATACTATTGGACCACAACACTGAGACAGTTGCTAGTGGTGTTCTTTAAAGGTGAATCACTTTCAGAGGATAACTGTATAGCTGTAAGTACTCAGCATATTGACAGTCGCTTTTCTATATTGATTTCCAGGAACAAAATATTTTATCTCTGAATGATACATAAGTCAAAAGTTATTATCTTCTGGCATGATTGGCTATATCTAGAGAAGATTTTCTAATGCCAGTTCTAGAAATCATATTAAATGCAATTGTCCAAAACTGCAACCCAGAGACAATTTATGATAGTCAAAAAAGAAAATAATTCATCAAGGAGATGAAAAGGGATAAGCAAAGTCTCCAAATATCATACATAGGTTATACCTTAGGGACAAACTAGTGAAGATAAAGAGTTCTATATGTATGGGTGAAAGTCACTATTCTTTACTGGAAATATTCTGATATGAATATACTCCTTACATTCTCTTGCAACATAAAAGAAAAAGACAGCAACATGGTTGTTTACTGTAGGGTTTTTCTGGGAATCCTAGTAGTGGGAGTGGGGGTATCTCTGACTCTTTTGCCTGCTCTTGAGACTCTTTTCCTCCTACCGAGGTGTCTCATCCAGGATTGATATGACAGTGTTTGTGCCTAGTTTTATTATGTTTTGGTCACTTGATATTCCTGAACTTTTCTGAAGGGAAATGGAGGATGGTGGGTGAGAGGTAGGGATTGAGAGGAGTGGATGGAGGGGATCCTGCAGTTGAAATGTATTTTATGAGAGAAAAAAAATATATTTTTTTAAAAAATGGGAAAAAAAGAACACTTGAAAATGTGTTCTCGGGTCAGCCAACAAATAACCATTGAGCATTTAATAACTATACTATAATTTATGAAAAGAAATGCATAAAGAAGTCCCCAT
>JAQHUG010000034.1:9108750-9150435 GCA_028555095.1 Dicrostonyx torquatus
CACAAAGAAAAAGATGACTCAGTGTTTAAGAGCACTTGCTGTTCTTCCATGGGACTGGAGTTCAATTTCTAATACCCAAGGTGGGAGGCTCACAACTACCTATAACCCCAGACCCAAGGAATCTAACACCCTTTTCTGGCTTCTGTGGACCTCTGCACACATGTAACAGACAACCACAAAGACACAGACAAACATACACTTATACATAAGTAAAAATAAAAATACATCTAAATGTGGTTTTAAAAAAAGAAAACCATGACAATTCCAAAAGGATGGCAGCAGAAATTCCTAAGGATAATAAACCTGACTCATCTCCTCTTCAGTAATAACTCACATATTACTTTCTACAGGAAGGTCATCAGACAGGAATCAAGGCATCTCTTCCACCTTGTAACTTGTGTATATGCCTGACTTGGCAATGACTGTATTGTTTTATTTGTTGACATGCCCCAACCCTTCAACCTGTGAACAAGAATTCATTTGTCTTGGTTTGCCATCTCCCAGAAGTGTCTGAAAGATGGTGACAATATTAATGAATATTGAATAAATGTTATCCAAACGTTTCTTTTTCCATAAGAAATCACAAAGTATCTACACAGGTGAAATATCCCTGATCCACGACAAGAGCCCAGCATATATCACCCTCATTGATTCGGTCATTCAGCAAATGGTTATAAGGTTTTTTTATCCTGGATGATGGGGTTTCCATGGGACAAAATCATTTTGTAATAACTATTAAATGAGTAGCTTATTGTTTGTCTACACATTGCTGTTTCTATGTGTTTGCCTTCCCAAACATAATCACCCTTGCTTCTGAAAGTTTCCTGAAATAAATGTTTATTTAACTTTGCCAAGATAAATTTTAATAAGACAAAGTACTGGTATTCCACAGTAAGTTAAAAAAAAAAGTTTTTAACTAAAATTAGGAACAGCACATTAACAGACTTTATTGTCTGTTGTTACAGTTGTCATTTTTTTATTACTCCATTGTGCCAGGAGGCAAAAGTACACGTACATTTAAATAAATACCTGGTCAAACAGTGTTAATTGCAGGTCACAAGCAGTACTGAAAGGAGCATAGAGAGCCCCGGCTGCAAGCATGGTTCTGCTCTAAGGAGGAGCTCAGCAGTTGCTGTCTTTGCTCTGTGTGGGCTGCTTCTGCAGACTCATCACACCTCCCTTCTACTTTTGCATCCCATGATTAATCCCACCAAGACTGTGCATGCATTAGAAAATAATGCAACGTTGAATGGGGAAATTCATCACTCCTTGTAGAGCAATCAAAGCCACAATGTGAGGGATCGGGTTGCACCGGGATGGATTTCAGGTTAGTCACCGTCTTTCTTGGATTAGCCAAATTCAAATTACAGGTTAAAGTTCCAAAAGGAAAGAAGAAAATTTTAGAAACTACACCTGAAGTTCTCTCACGAAAGTAGCTCAAAATTAAGTCAGCTCATCAAAAGCCAGGCATATGTGGGTCACTGATTTGAGACACAGGAGGGGGAGGGGTGGACAACATAATTACAACTGGTAGCAAAGAGCATCCACAGTGTCTGAAGTCTCTGCAGTCACTTACCACCCGAGGAAATCGGCAACTCCACTCCTATTAGCTTCAGTTCCTACATTTGTCAGGGGCAGAAGGCCATAACAGCCACCTGGCTGAGGCTTTGGGCAGACTAATGTTTGGATACATTGGTGCCTGGAACATAGCTGATAATAGTCTATAGTGTTCATTAAAATCGTTCCCTTCCCAATTCTAGGTCATTGTAAGGTAATCTACATTGAGAAATATTTTTGAAAAGCTCTATTAATTACAGGATGATGGATGGCTTCTCCTGTCCTCACCCCAATATCTGTGTAACTCACTGAGGACTCTCCAAGCTTCACTACTCTTACCTTCAAAATGAGGCAATGATGGTAGATAGTTCAAAGGAGTATATGAAGATTCTGCAAAGTATTTTATAGAAAATATTTCATACTGATTTACACAGTAAGTATAACATATTATTTATTAGCTGAAATGATGCTGGAATACATTGTTATAAATGTTTGAGTATTTTTAATAATTTTATTTGTCCTCTGACATTGCATACACATACATAATGCATACTGATTACTCTTACCCCCAGTCTCTTTTCTCCCACTCTCTTCATTAACAACCTACCTTTCCCTAAAAATCTCTGCAGTCATGTATTTTTGCTTTGTGACTTATTGATTCCTGTCTGTCTATGTGACCATAACTTTGGAACTATTCCTTGGAGCTTTCTTTGTGGGCTCCCCAGTGATTATACAACTGAAGTCAATGGCAGTCTCATCCAGCAGTAGTCAACAGTTCATTCCGGAGGCACATGGCTTGGGGAGTCCATATCTGATGTCTGATTAACTGCTGAAGGGCCCAGGTTTTACAGGGGGGTAATGAATGCATGGCTGCATCAGGTTCTAAAGACAGCTCGGCTTAGCCCTCACCCTCTTCAAGCTCTCTCATGCTCTCTGCAATGCTGCCTGAATTTTAGGGAAAGTAGTATGTCTTGTGTACGATTGAATTTTTAGCAGTCACCTTTGTCAGCATCTTGGAAAAGACATGATTCTCTGAATTAACCAGCATTCACTACAAGAAAAGGGTTTCTCTGATTAAGGCTGGGAGTAACATTTGTCAATAACTGTAAACATTGTGATTTAGAAAACAGTTTTCTGTAAAGATACTTTAGCCAAACAACATTAGTAAGTTCCTTCTTACGTGTCTATGGCCTTCCCAGGGTTTATGGTACTAGGCATAGATTTCCTCTGTTGAGTGGACCTCAAATCTAATCATATCCCACATTCCTGGACTGAAGAGACAATACTGTGAAAATGACCTATTGCCAAAAGGAATCTGCAGATTCAATGCAATCACAACCAAAATTCCATCTAAATGACAAGCAAAACACTAAACATTTAGTTTTTTGCAAAAGGAAATGTACTATATGGGCACTGGAGAGATGACTTAATGATTAAGAGTGCCTAATGCTCTTACAGAGGACCTGTGGTCAATTTTCAGCATGGAGGTTCACAACAGCCAGCAACACTTGATCCAATGGATTGGATGCCTCTGACATCAGCAGGTACTTGATTCACATGTCACATGCATACACACATACACACACACACATATGAATGCACACACATACATGCACATGAATATTTTTGCTTCCTATGTTAGACTTCTAAAATGTATGCACTCATGCACATACACAAACACAAAACTTAGAATAATAAGAATAAATACTTTGATGGGCTATTAAACTAAACAAAGAGTTCTTAAAGGGAAAAATACAAATGTCCATCAAATACCTGAAAATAGTTCAACTTCCTAATCCCTCAGGAAAATTCAGATTGAAAATGCTGTGAGATTCCATCTCACCAGTCAGAAAGGCATCTTTATGAATGCAAATGCAGGCAAGTGTTAATGTGGACAGGAAAAGGGAAACCATCCCATATTGTCTGTAGGAATGTAAACTAGTCCAATCACTTCAGAATGTGGTCTGGAGCTTTCTTAAAAAACTATTAATAGAACTACCATGTGACCCAAATACATTACTCTTAGGCATACACAAAAAGAATTCTGTAACCTACTACAGATATACATACGCATACATATTCATTGCTTCTATGTTCACAATCACTAGGAAATTGAATCAACCTAGATGTCAATCAACATATAAATAGATAATAAAAATACAATTGAATTTATTCAGTAGTAAAGAATTGTAAAATCATGAAAGTTACAGACAAGTAGCCAGCCAGAACTGTAGGAAATTATAGAATGAGGCAATCCAGACAGTGTGAATCCTAGCTTTGAATCTTATTTTGCATCCTTGACTTAGAACATCTACAGAAGCCAGGAAACTTGAAAGGAGCCACTGGTGCTATGCTTTAAGGGGAAGGATAGAACATAAGTAAAATAAAAGTAGAGAGAGGGGATGCTGGGGACAGAATGATCTAAGCAGAGAAAGGATAGAGGAATGAGAAAGAGAAGGAATTTTAGTCAAAAGGAAAAAGTATATGAAAAATCAATGTAGAAATCTAATATATATGCTACCCAATTTTTAAATATAATTACAAGAGTTTGAGATGGAGATGCCTAACATGACTAGACTGCTGATGATCTTAGATACAGTGGGTTCCTAAGCAAAAATCCTGGTGGCAGGTATGGGATATCTCAGTTGGAGATACTTTTGCTTCTTTGCTAGCTTTCTAAAATAGAAACATGAGCCACAAAGAGGTATAAAGAGGTGGTAGTTGGTGATCTCAGAGGAACTTCCTAGAACCAAATTCCAAAGAGCCCATGAATCTATCAGCATTTCAGTGGTGTGTTAGGGCATCAGCCTCAGCCTTAGCTGGGATTGAAAGTCAAGCTCCTGATTTTAATTTATCAAACAATTTCATTTCCCAGCAGCACCTTTGGAACCTGGAATAAAGAGGAGAGATAAGGATTCTGCTCTCAAGGAATTTATGTTTTAGAAAGGAACAAACACATCTAAATCCAATCAAACACTTCCCTTCTCATTGTTTTTAGGGTGGGAATCTTTACTGAAGTTTGGGAAAGCCCTACAATACTAAGAAAAGTCTGATTTTTCTCTGTAACCTTTGGAAGAAATGAATTCCAAAACAGTTTTTACACCTGTTCTATTGACCACTAATTCCTTCCACTGAATGTGCTTTTACTAGGCAGTTGACTATTGACAGTGCCTGACTTCGAAAAAACAGTTTACTACTTACACCCCAAGAAGCACATCCCACAGTGTCAGTCAATCATCTGCAAGCTCCTCAACTAACCTTTCTTCTGCAGATACAGGAAATCTATGCCAGCCGGGCAGTGGTGGCACACGCCTTTAATCCCAGCACTCGGGAAGCAGAAGCAGGCGGATCTCTGTGAGTTCGAGACCAGGTCTACAAGAGCTAGTTCCAGGACAGGCTCCAAAGCCAGAGAAACCCTGTCTCGATAAACCCAAAAAAAATAATCTATGCCCCTAGACACCCATCTATCACTACTACATCCTTCTTCAGCACCCCACACTATGTTGGCTCTCTTGGGGACTCTGTATCATACAGCTTAGCTGTCTCTATTTGGGAAGAGTAAGTTCAGTCTTGTCTTTTAATTGTCTCAAGCTATTTTCACAGTAATACATATTTTATATCAAATGAACTGAAGGTAAGGATAAAACAGTGCTTAGGTGCATATATATGAGAACAAATGATGCGATTTTTTTAAATGCATGCTTTACCATAGCAATGGTTTGTTCTGGTTTTTGTGGTCAGATCAGATGGCACTACATATAAAAGTTATAAGAAGAAAATACTGATATAATTAAACTTCACTGAAGTAAAATGAAGCATTATCACCATGACTACAATACAACACAGTAACATCAGGACCAACACCATTGAACAATGCTGCAACAACAACAACACCAGCATTACCAACAACAACAATAACAAAGCAACAGAAGTGGCCTGACTAAAATCACTTTTACCAACATTATAAAAACAGGTGACACAAATAATGAGTGGCACATATTTGCAGCATTAAAGTAAGGCAAATACTGATGTTCAGACCTAAAAGTCAATAAGAAAAGATGTACACGTGAGCTGAAAGTATTAAAGGGTATAAAAATGATCACAAATTGAAAAGGGATGTGAATGCCAAGGAGAAAGAGAAAACAAAGGCTAGCATTGAAAATGGACTATTTGCTGACAGTCAGAGAAATACTACTTTAAAAGAGTGGCAATTCCTATATCGTATCAAGGCTGAAAATGTATTTAATTATGCTACTGGTAGAAAATCAAATTTGTTCAAGTTGTTTGAAAGGATATGTGGCACAATGAATTAAAAGACAGAAAACATACCACTTATGTCCTACAGTTCCACTTCTACAAATGCATCCCAAGAAAAATTGCAAAAATGTTTTCAAAAGTTTTCATTGTGCTGCTGTTTACAACAATGAAGAAAAGGGAACAACTCCAAGGTAAAGAAATGAAGAATTGTTTTTAATAAAGCATTATACGTCCACAGAGGTAAAATGTCAGCTACTCAGCAGTACCTAAAAAAAGATGTAAATGCTTATTTATTTATGTGGTTTGAAGCACATGATACATTATTAAGTGAAGATGATTAGGATATAACACTCTAAGGATGATATACTCTTGTTTTTATAAAATGTAATTTACATATGCACATATTCACTTACCAAAAAATATCTATCATTTTTATATTCATTTATCATGTTCTACTGACAGGAAATAATTCTGTCCTTTTATTTGTAATAAAATATTAAAAATATAAAGTTTAAAAAGTTATGCATAATCATCAAGGTCACATGATAGGACATAACTCTTGAAGGAACGGTGAAAATAGCTGAAACACAGGATAAATTAATTAATTTAAGGAAAAAACTTCCCTAACCCTATGCTACACAGTCATGCCTGTCACATATGAATGGAAGGTTTTGGAGCTGTGATGGCTCCTTCCATTTTTCCCAAATTTGGAACAGGGACCAAAGACCCTATATTTATAAATCAATCAAGCTTGGGATGAGGGATGCCCCATGGAAGAAGTTAACACATAGATGTGAATCTACTCTGCCAAGGACCGATCTGGAAGAGAGTTCAAAGTCAAGCTATGAACCTTCCCAGAAGCTGGAAAAATGTTCTTCCATGCAGAAAAATGCATCCATTTCCTCTACAGAAGAGCGACTCAGTTAAGTGGTATTTATCCAGAGTCGTCAACCAAGTCCTATCTCCTGGTCCAATCACATGGGGGTTCTAACCACACAGATTAGTGGAAAGGACAAAAATTTTGTACATACTCTCTCCCACTTTTCCCAGAACAGTTTATGACCAAGATCAATTAGTAAGTAGTTATGAGAGAGAAAGAATCCTGTTATTTGTCATACATAGCAAACAATAGTCTAGACAAAGAACAAGAAAGGTAAACAAGTAAGTAAATCTAAAGTAACCAGACGGAATCTACTATGGGGAGACAAAGAATAGGAAAAGAAATAAACTAATCAGTATAATAAACTTTAATCGTTATGGAGAGTTGAAGGGATAAGGAGGATTTGGCATTAAAGCTGGAGTCACAAGGGATTGCATGCTGAAGGTATTTATTGACGCAGTAAAGGTTCTGGATGTAGTCTTAAAGACACAATAAAGAACCCAGTGAGAGAATACTTAATTAAGAAAATATTACCATTGCCCTCTTGGATGTAAATATGAGGTATCTTAGCATACAAGACATGTATTCAAGTAGAAATTTCTAGATTGACTTCCAAGAGAAACATTAAATATAGAGATAGGATATATAGAATTTTCCCTTGGACAGAATAAGTTAGAAAAAAGCCCTCTCAAATTTAGGATAGAGAGTGAAGTTGAACATCAAAAACCTAGAATTTAAGTTGTATGTTTTCAGTTTTAGGATAATAAAATGATTTAAACATACTCAGATTTATAAGTAGATATGCTTATGCCTCCATATCCATATGCCCATGGATTCATGCAAACCCAGATGGAAAAAAAAATTTCTGAAAAGTATGTCCATTCTGATATAAACATAATTTCAATTAGTCCCTAAACAACATAGAATAACAATTATTTAGGCATTATTTACATTATGTTAGTATTATATGCCATCGGTATGACTTCTAGATATATTCCTAAAGGACTATATACCCTACTAGACATACTTGCTCATCCTTGCTCATTACTGCCCTAGTCACAATAGCTAGGAAATGGAAACAACCTAAATATCCTTCAACTAATAAATGGATCATGAAAATGTGGAACATACAGACAATGAAAAGTTATTCACCTATTAAGAAAAAATAAAATTATAAAACTCACAAGTACATGGATGGAGCTAGACAAAATATTTCTGAGTGAAGTAATCCAGACATGGAGAAGCAAACAGCCCATGTGCTCTCCCATATGTAGATATTAGACTTGAATCCTTTAGAAATTATTCAAATTATGAAAGAGGATGGCACAGGTCATTTACAAGTGCAATGTCACTTTATATGCCCTGGACTCATTTCCTTTGGGTATTTTGGGACCAGTTCCCCACATACACTAAACATTAGTGTAAATATACATTATACAATTGTTTTGAGGGAAAAGTGAAAACAGAGTCATGACTCGACATAATTTGATTACATTGATTTCTTCTCTCATAACCCATGGTGAGGCATTTTTACTTATCCAACTAATTGCTGTTGGAGACATAGTGCGAGTTATGTTAGACTGAATGGTACGAATACAGAATTTAAGGTTTGACCTTTCCCGCAAAGAGATCACAATTCAGTTCAGTTCACAAACAGGTAGAAACTCTATGTAGCAGAAACACTCCTCCATCTTAATTCACCAGCCATACATGGAATGTGTAGGCATGGTGCAGAGGACAAAGGAGCTTGCATCTGAGCAATTTTCAAAAGAACCAATAACAATTCAATTGGTAACTGCCCACGGACTTGACCTAAGGACATTAACTAGAAGGAGAAACCATTGCAAAGCCCTGGTGAAGTAAGACATTTTGACCTTGGTAGAAACAGAAATAGAAAGAACTTGGACAACTGATTTCAGCTTCTAGTGGAATCATTTGATCTTGATAATGTCATCCACTCTGTTAAGGAGTTCATCAACCTTTTTCAGGCAGCCATGATGAGACCATATCTCTGCCCCTGCTTAAATGGAAAGAAAGATATAAGAAACAGGTATTACAACAAAAAATGTCCAGGACATTGTTTCTTCTGAAGTCAGGTGGAAATGAAAATGCAATCCCTGTGTGCTGGCTAGTCTTAGAGCAACTTGATACAAGACAGAGTTATCTGAAAGGAACCTGGATTGAAAAAATGCTTCTGTAAGATCCAACTCTAAGGCATTTTTTCCTAACTAGTCATCGATGGGGGAGGGCCCAGCCCATTGTGGGTGATGCCATTCCTAAGGCAGTGGCACTAGGTTCTATAAGAAAGCAGGCTGACCTTGTCCCATGGTTACTTTGTTGAATATCTTAATCGTCACCATAGAAATTTCACATGATGGATGGAGATAGAGCCAGAGACCCACATTCACATCAGAGCAAGGGACTGAGCTACCAAGGTCCAGTGGAAGAGCAGAAGGAGGGAGAAGATGAGCAAGGAAGTCAGGACCGTGAGGGACTGGCCCACCAATAGAGACAGTGTGCTAGATCTATTGGGAGCTCATCAAATCCAACTGGACCAGGACTGAATGAGCATATGACCTAACCGGACTCTCTGAATGTGACTGCCAATGGGGACTGACTGAGAAGCCAATGATAATGGCACTGGGACCTATCTCTTCTGCATGTATTGGCTTTTTGGGAACTTATTCTATATGGATGCACACCTTCTTAGACCAAGATGGAGGGGGGAGGGCCTTAGGCTTCCCACAGGGCAGGGTATCCTGCCCCATCTTAAGGAAGGAGGGGGAGGGCGGTGGGGTAGTGGGGGAGCGGGAGGGCCGGGAACAAGGGAGTAAATGTAAATTTTTCTTTTAACAATAAAAAATAAAAAAAAAAGAAAGCAGGCTGACAAGCCATAGAGAGCAAGCCAGTAAGCAACATTCCTCCATGGCCTCTACATCAGCTCCTGCATCCAGGTTCTTGCCCTGTTTGAGTTCCTGTCCTGATGTCCTTCTATGATGAACTGTGATATGCAAGTATAAATCAAATAAACCCTTTCCTTCCCAACTTGCTGTTGGGTGATGAAGTTTCATTACAGCAATAGAAACTCTACAACTGTTCAAGATCAATTCTGCAGTCTGTAGTAGAAAGAAGAGTCCCCAAAGGGAGCAAGCATTCTTACAAAGTTGAAGAAATTGCCACGAAAGTTCAAAGAGATTTGTGTGGCTAGAATTAAAAACACAAACATCCAGAGAGTTAAGAAAAATGTTAAAGGACCCCATGGATCTGTAACTGCCCCTTTAAGCCAATGGCTAAATATAAAGCCACATGTACACTTAATAATTCAAAAGGCATGACTTATATATAATGGACGGGCATATTCAGCAATACAGGAAGTAAGCTGAAGAATGACCAGGAAGCAAGTAACTGAAAATCATCCCAAGCATTCAGAATATAAACAATGCTAACAGTACTCTGGAGTTTTCCTAGAGACGTGCGGAAATGATCACAAAAATACAGTTAGTTCTCACAAGCATGAGATTACCTATGAAGGTTAAAAAAATTATTGCAAAGGCTTAAAATAAGTAAAAAGAGTAGCAAATTAATCTACAAATATCTTAGTCACCTGGCAGAACCAGACCAATGACATACTGCACTGAACACTTACAAGTAAAGACGTATGCACTAAGGGGTATACTGTGTGAGTCACTGGGCTGAACTACACACTAGTTTCCATGCTGAGATTTGTTTGTATTTCTTTTTTTTTGTGTGGTTTTGGTTTTTGTTTTTCTTCTACTTTTAAATTTTGTTTTGGAGGTGGGAGGAGTTGCACGGACAGAGAGTGGAAGTAAGCAGACAGGAAGATGAGTGGGATCGGGATGCATGATTTGAAATTTACAAAGAATCAATAAAAAGTTATTAAAAAGAAACAATATAGACTGTTGAAAATTCATGTAACTATTCCAAACATGCCAATTATCAAGTAAATAGGCACATATATTAATTATGTGCTCACTTAATTTAAATTAATTTTTATTAAAAAGAAACAATATGGACTGTTGAAAATTCATGTAAATATTGCCAAACATGCCAACTATCAAGGAAATAGGCACATATTTTAAATTATGTGCTCACTTAATTTAAATTAATTGGGAGCCAATGACTCAGAAAAGATAAAAAGCCAAGTAATATAACCAGTATAGGAGTCCATCAAGGGTTAGATGGATACAGAAAATATAGTATGCACACACAAGAGAGTTTTATTCAACCATAAAGAATTAAATTATTTGCATGACAATGGATAGAAGTACAGTTCATCATAAGCAAAGAAACCCAAACTCCGGGAGGCAGATACTACATGTTTCCCATCACTTGGAAAACCTAGATTATGTATAATAAATATTTATTTAAACATAAACATATGGGATTTAAAATATTAAGGGGACTGGAAGGAGGAGGGAGGCCATTAGAGAGTGAGGAAACAAGAAATAACAGGAGATGGTAAAAACTGTCAAATAAGCAATTTACTTGAATGAAAATGCCATTATTAAACTTAATACTTTGTATAATGAATATTATTAATGAAAACATTTATAGATAAATGAAAAGGACATAGCTGTAGCTCAGTGGCAATGCCTAGTGTGCATTACTGAAGTTCTAAAATTCATCCCCAGTACAAGTTTAGCTATGAGAGAAATAAAAATCAGCCAGGATATACCACTACATATTTAATAGAAATATCTATCTTTTTATATCAAGACCATTTTGCTTTAGTAATAATAAATAGACCTGGCAACCTCATACACCACTGGTAATGTAAAATCGTACAACTACTATGGGAAGTGGTCATGCAGGGATAGATGACTCTAAATAAATATTGTTTGTTAATGCAGTCCAAAATTATATAACTATGTACTTACCAGACATGAATGAAAACACATGTCCAAATGAATACTTATAAATGAATTATATATAGCAAGCAAAATTTGAGAGGAGTAAAAGATTCCAATAATAGGTAACTAGATGAACAAATCTTGTTATATCTTTCTTATGATGTATTACTCAATAATGCAAATAAATCAGTAATAAACTCAAAAAATAAGTTATAAAGTAAAATTCACATAAATGGGATTCTAAACCCACTAACACTGAGCAGAAGAGCTAGAGACAAAGGAACACATGACTCCATATGAAATACTTGACCCACTGATACAAATTCCAGGGACTGAATAACTCATCTACAGTGACAGGAAGCAGATTGGTGATGTGAATGAGCTTAGTCTTGAGGGTTGATAACATTCTAGGGTATAAATGCTTTTCTATATTTTGACTGTGCTGATAATTACATGCATATATAGAATTCTCAAAATTAACTGTGGACTATACATGAATTGAGCATTTTTATCAGGTACTGATTGTACTCCATTTTATTTGAAGCAAACATTTCAACATATTTGTTTAAACCTTATTGGAGATCCTGTGTTGAACCCTGAAAGGGGGGAATATAAATTGATAATATTAAAAAGAGAAGATGTATTCTAGTTAAGCATCACTTTCCAAACTCCAACTTATGCTAAATTACACATGACTTACTGTACATCGCTCACAAAGAAATAGTGTGAGTGGTATAATTAGCCCCATTTAATAGGCAAAATTCTAGGGCAGAAAGTCTAATTGGTTAACTAAGGTCATAAGTACATTAAAGGAAAGAGCAGAGATGGCATCGTGGACCCTATAGGTTGACCACCTAGAAGCACATAGTTTGGAGAGAGGACGTGTTTGTGTCTACTCACCATAATTCACTAGTGGATACTACAAGATCTTAGTCAATTTAATAAATTGTATAGTTGAACCTTTGTTTCAGGACCATCAGCTTACCAAAAATGGCACAGAGAGTTATTATTAATTATAAAAACTTGGCCAATAGCTTCAGCTTCTTACTAACTAGCATTTAAACTTTAATTAACCCAGTTTTTATCAATCTACTTTTTGTCTAGTGGCTTTATTACCTTTACTCTGTACAGTCTATGCCGTTTCCTTTCCATCTGCCTAGGAACTTGCCCCTTCTTCTCCAAGCATCCTTTGTGCCTGAAAATTCTGCTTATCTATTGGCCATTCAGCTTTTTATTAAACTAATCAAAATGACACATCTTCACAGTGTACAAGAAGATTATTCCACAACAACGTCTACCATTTCTCTTTTCTTGTTTTGGCCAACTGTCTTCCATTTGATTGTTACCAATAAAGCTGCACTTGGGGTGACTTTCTGTGTAATGCTTGTCTTGTTTGGTTTTTTTATATACTACTTTTCATTCTCATTACTCATCTCTACTTAACTGTTGGAATGTGTGGGGTTCTGTGGCTGGTGTAACACTCTCAGAGGAAGCATGTTGGAGAGTCTTCTAAAGAGCACAATTCCCTTTTCTTCTCCATCCAACTCAGCCTCTCCCAGTGTGGCAGGTAGAATGCTGTGGACAGTGAGCCAATCTGCACACATGTTAGCAGTGCTGGGAAATACACTCTGAGGTTTTGTGCATTTTTTAGAATACAGCATTATTCTAGAGTCTGGGTATCTGGGGCAAAGTGTGATAATGTTGCAATGAAACTGTACACATGTATGTATGCAGCTAGTAGGAATTATAGTAATATGCTTACATTTGCATTAAAGATTCTCACATTAACTAACTTTTAAGAAATGTTATGCTTTCTGGGTTTAATCAAAGAGATAAGGTGTTCAGAGCCTCTTACAGGACCATTAAAGTAGCTCAGCAGATAAAGGCACTTGCTACCTAGTCTGATATTGAGTTTAATTCCCAGAACTGAACCCTCATGATAGAAGATGAGAACTGATTGACCTGCCTCCTCAATACACATGAACATTAAATAAATCTATAAATGTAAATAAAACTTTTAGATGAAGTATAATTCTCTGGGACATGAGATTAACATTGTTCTTGATAATTATCCCATTGAACTCTCAACTTTATACATATCCTGTTTTCTCTAAAGAGAAAATCTCTTGAAGACCACTTCCCACACCAAAATATAGTCTAGTAGAAATCCTTGGAATGAAGTTTTCAGAAACTAAACCCAAGGAAAGGAAATGATTGCATGTGGTTCTGAATTTGGTTACTCGTATCTATTTTGAGACTTGACCAAGTGTTTGGATTCTAAAGCCTCCACGGTAAACTATTGATGTAAACATCAAGACCTATCTATAGAACATTTCTGGTTCCTATGACTTTGTTTAGAAATTCTCATAAGACATGCTTCTTTCTAGATAAAACATCTCATTTGTACACAGCACAGATCAATATTCTCCAAATCTCACATAATTCAGACTCCAGTCCTAAAAACTTCACCATGGTATATCAGAGCTGGAGTTGACTTCAAGGATCATTAATTCATTGTATCTACCTTTTAAGTTGCTGTGGTTTTGGGGTTCCCAGATTTCTGAGTACTTACCCAAACTGCCAATGACTCACACTGAAAGGAACCCAGAGAGCACTATGGAAGTGCACAGGGACCACACAGCCCATCAAAGCCATTTATGGTACAGGAAAATCAGGGAAGGAAGAGAAAGAGGCTCATTTTCAGGAGCCAAGTCTCCCCCCACTGGAGAAAAACACTAAACCTCAGTGTCCTTAACCCAAGTCAGCCTTGAAGGACATACTTAAGTGCACTGACTTCTTTAACATTTAAATATTTGGACACATTGTATAAGACCCTCTGCACTCTTCTTAGACCTGCAAATACCAGAGGAAAGAAGGCTGAAAGTTGTATTTAAAGATTGTAGTGTATGAGGAAAGCTTATTTGCACTTAATTAATTACAAATATACTGAATGAGTGAGTGAGACTAAGAGCAAGTTTTCCCATATCAAAACCCACAGACAACTAGTCAAAGAGATGTTACTGGGTATTCTGTGTCATTACTAAATGAATATAGACCATATCAATGTCTTACATAGGTGTCATGTGCTGGCAATTCTTATCAAAATTATTATCGTTTTAAACACTGTGCAACTAGAGATCAAACCCAGAATCTCGTGCAAGCCTAGAAAGTGTTCCATCAATACAGATCTATATTCCCAGTCCATCTAACTTTTTCTTTATATCTTTGGCTGGACAAGATAAGGTTGCTTACTCCTCCTCCTCAGAAGCATCCACAAGGACAAATTTAAAATTGTCTGTTACCACCCCAAACCCAAAATTAGAGCACGATTTCTTATGTTTGTGTTTATGGGAATGTCTATGTGATTTTAATATGGATGCTGTAGAAAAGAAATGATCAAAAATAAGATTGAAAAGTTATCATTTAATTCTCAATGAGAAGTTGGGCTTGTCAGCATTTAATAGAGCTTCAGAGACCCAAAGAATTCAATTAATCTATTGAAAGGTAACATGCCCAGTGAGTGATAGGATGGGCTTTTCATCTACTGAGTTCAACTCCTAGCCTGTCAGTGCTCATGTGTAGTATACTCATGATATAATACTGTTCTCTTTATTTAATGGAGCAGTAGTTCATGATGCTTTTTAAAGAATTTCTAATTTTATCAGCTCTAGAATAGTAATGTCTAGAAAAGTCCAAAGTTAATTGACAACTCCCCTCATTCTTGTCCACTAGCTTCCAATGCCTTTAGCAGATGTTTTGGAATGGTCCTTATGATAATAACGTTTAGGAAATATCTGTGTCAAGATTAAGTTCTGGGCACTGGAGATGATGGCTCACTAGGCAGAGTACTTGCCATGCTGCCTGAGGACCTGAGTTGGAGCCACAAAACTGACGCTATAAAAGCTGGGGACGGTGTCATACACCACAGAATTGAAGGGCAAGAAACAGGAGGATCCCTAGAGCTCATGGGCAAGCTGGCCTTTCCGATTCAGTGAGTCCCGAGTATCAGGCCATGGTCCTCTCTTAAAAAAAGCAAAATAGAATGCTCCTGTGTGACAGCCTTGGACTGGCCTCTGACAGCCCCACATACATGGACACACATGGATGTGCACAGGCATACACATGAACACACACATACTCACAAAATAAGTTTATCTTTCTGTCCCTAATAATGTGGCTGGCATAAAACATGGACTCGTTTTATACTTGATGAAGAAATATATGAATGAATGAATGATTAAAATCATTCATGCTGGGTTTAAACTGTGATTCAACAACTTATTACGTGCATAATCCCAGGAAAACTCTCAATCCAGGTGACATTTATTCTACCTTGTCAGCAGACCCAGTGTAGAGAATAAATGAGATAATGACATGAGCATATGGCATTGCCTACATTGCAAGTGTGTTCCTTTTGTATTTGATTTGAATTCATTTCATAGAGAGGTAGGAGTAGCATTTACCATCAACAAGAAACATATGCCAAAAAACTGGATGAATTGTTCAAGTTCATTCAGCTAATAGTTGGAAATAAGTAGGTCTGAATCCAGTTATGTGGCTACAAAGTCCCTTGCTTATTATCCTCTGTCCACAGGTGTGGCTACATTTTTGAAGCTGCAAAACACAACTCAAGTAACAGAATGTCTTATTGTTGGCCTCTTGATAAGTACAGGCAAGCCTCCTCTGCTTTGGACATTCCGTTTCCGCTGACTGTTTAAAACTCTTTTGGGACTCTGTTCTCTGATAGTGACCAACAAAATTTTGGTTTTGAGAGGCATTTGCTCTTCCCCATATTACCAAGCTTGCTGTCAAATATATTAACTCTGTAAGATTTTGTTTTTGATTTGCACTTCATCTAACCCAGCTTAAATAGTTTTTCATGAACAAAAGGATTCAGAGACCGTCTGGATGCTTATTATGGGCTCTGAATCCTGAATTCAATGACCCCCACAAGTACCACTACATCCCCAGGAGCAGCGTGTTAGAGCCTCATTGATTGAAACTAGCCAGATGTTTGGAAATTGAGATGCTTGCCCACAGGCCGCCAAGGAACCTCCACAATGTGAATTCCTGATGGCAGCAGGGATGTGAGAGGGGAGGGAAAGGCCTCGTAAAATGAGCAAACAATAAAGCGATGATTATGGGTGTCTCACTTCAGCACTTGGGTTGGTAGCTGAGCTTACCTGAATGGAGTGTGAAGCATTAGTAATGAATTTAATTCTACCATTTGGGAAATGATAATATCAGCTTTCAGGATAACAGAAGCTGCATTACCTTCAAACCAACAGAAAATTGGAAATTGGAGAAACAGAGGTGTTTGACTGTGAGAATGGGGCTAGTCGTGATGACGAGGACCTTTGAGGGAAGCAGTGTGCCACAAAGGAGTCTAGTAGTAAGGGGTAGAAGCAAGATCGGTCACAGAAAACTGACCGTGAGGCTGTCTGACTCTAAGTTTCTTTTTTCTCCTAGGCAACGTGGAGGCTATACATTTATCTTAAATACGCGTTTGGAATACAATAGCATCTCCCTCTCTTTATTTCTGGGTCTATACTCTCCACATAGCATAGTAAATATGAAGAAATGAGGAGTGAGAGTTAAAGGAAAACAGACATGATGGGAATTAATCAAGCTAGTAACTACTAAAATCAATAGTTTGAAAAATACCTACTTTTTCCTATTTGGTTTTCTATTGCTACAATAAAGATCATAACCAAAAGCAAGGTGGGGAAAAAAGGTTTATATGGCATCCATGTCTCCTTCTCAGTCCATGAGCGAAGGAAGACAAGACATGAACTCAAGCAACTTAGAGGCAGGACTGAAGCAGAGACCATGGAGGAATTATTGGATTGTTCCCTGTGGCTCACTCAACTAGTATCTTTATACAACTCAGGACTACTTGCCCAGGGGTGGCAGAGCCCTTCCACATCTCTCATCAATTTAAAAACTACCCCCAGAGACTTGCTACAGGTCAAACTGGTGTAGGCATTTTCTCAGTTGAGGTTCCCTCTTCCTAGATGACACTATCTTAATACTAATTGACACAAAACTACCTGCCATATGTTTGACTAACTGTGCCATTTAGCTTTATTTCTTTTCATATATTACATTAGATGTTTCCCTGTGTACTTATTTAGAACATTTGGTTTCCTCTGTCATTTTGCTTCCTTTATATGTCCAAATCAAAAAGTCAAACTATCCAGATTTGAGTCTTACTTAACTTCACTATTGGTGGATTGTGTGACTGCCTTTCTAAGGTTCAACAATCTCATCTATGAAATCAGGATAAGACTAGTATTTATCTTATAGAATCAGTACCGCGATTGAAGAGACCTCATATATGTAATGTACTCACCACAGTGGCACAAGGAAAGTGCTCAGAAAATAGTAAAACTATACTATTGTTGCTGTTATTCCCATTACCTATAGACATTCTATTGATAAAAATATTAGATGGTAGGATACAGGCTTCATTTTTAATATCTGTACATGTATTGTACCTACAACCAGCATGTGCATTATTTAATTCACCACTTGGAGAAAAAAAAGATTTCACATAAAGTGGAAAGTATGTTAGCATTGAGTAAGATAGGCCTTGGAGTACTTACGTGACCCAAGAAACATTGACCTCACACATCAGTGGGAAAGTTAAGAGACAGACACTAGTATCGTGATCCCCTGATCTGGCTCTCCTCCTCCCAGCAGGTTAGAGTCCAATCTGAACATCAAAGTGCAAACACTTCAGTCTCATGGCTCCACTTTCTTTTGCAGTATCATGTGCCTTTGAAAGAGCCGGGGGTCAAAAGCATTGTTTGCTCCTAATTGTCTCAATAAATTTGAAAACTGTTATTACACTGCAATGATTAAGAACTGGTAAGAGTAGATGTAATAAGAGAAGATCAAGGCCATGAAGCTTAATAGTCCTTAGCTGATTGTCACCTTTTTTCCCCCAGAGAATAAATAATTCTACCTACGACTCTAAAGCACACAGACTCAACAGCACTTTGTATTTCTGCTGGAAAATTCCTGGACTGAAGCAGCTGCCAGCCAAAGTGAGGATTGCACAAATAAACACTTAGGTCTGACCCCTACTGCCTGACTTGAGAGCCCAGAAGACAGATAGAGCTGATTTCTATGCAAAGAGATGTGCGCTTTCACATACACTGATGTATTCTTTGTCCTGACAAGTGGCTAATCCTTCATACTTTCCTCTTTTTGTCCTTCACCTACGTTTTCATTATTTCTTTCCTCTTTTTCTCTATCCCTTTCTTTCTGTGGAACAGGGGAAAAAATGCTTCAAAGAGACACACATCCCGTAATCATGACTTGAACTTTGCAACAGCTTTGGTAAGTATTTAACAGTGCAGTACACTCAACTAATGCCTGCAGTGTACAAAGCCACACTTGAGTCTTAGCCGAAGGCAATTCTAATTTTCAAGGCAGCCATTGCTATTCCTATCATATAGAGAAATAAACTGAAGCTCAGAGAAGTCACTGGATTATTTTTATTATATCACAGTTATAGAATGTTTAGATCCATGTAATAAGAGTGAAGGTTACATTTAATGGTTCATTGATTAATTTTCAGAGTCCTAAAATCTCCATACAGCAATGACTAGAAGCCACTTGAGTGTGTGTCCAGGAAAGACAGACCTATCATATACCATACTTTCCAGCAAAGCAGATTCCATATGTAATGACAATAGTCAGTAAGCTAAGATAAACAGCACAATTTACAAAGTTCTTCTATCCATAGGACAAGAGTCAACATTTGCCATTTTCTAAGCTCAGTGCATTTGGGGAAGCAATCCCACTGCTCTGTCACTCCAAATAATAGCAATGACTTGAAAAGGGGTTTCCGATATTATTATGCCCTAGGTCTCCTCTTAAATTCCAAGAGTTCCCAGTGATGACAATGGAGCTTTGACCAAGCAAGTCACCTAATGTTATTTTCCATTGAAAGTTTCTCTATGGGACAAGGTCAGTTCAGGCACCCTCTCCTCTGCTGCCCAAGTACCTAGCTGGG
This sequence comes from Dicrostonyx torquatus, assembly GCA_028555095.1. Taxonomy (NCBI): domain Eukaryota; kingdom Metazoa; phylum Chordata; class Mammalia; order Rodentia; family Cricetidae; genus Dicrostonyx; species Dicrostonyx torquatus. The sequence goes on from JAQHUG010000034.1 coordinate 9,128,339, forward strand.
GACATCCCTGGGAACACCTGGGATCCCCTCTAGAGAAAAGTCTCTTGCCAATCTTAAAATGACTCCCTTAATGTAGATATCTTATTCCCTTCTCCAATATCCACCCTTCCTCCATCTCCACCCTCCCCCACCCCCAGGCTCTCCCCAGTTCTTCCCTTCTCCCTTCTACCTCCCTCCCTTTCGCCTACCCCCACCCCCAACCCTTACCTCCATCCCCATCCCCACACCCTTGCTTCCAACTTTTGCCTGGCGATCTTGTTTGCTTCTAACTTCCAGGAGGATCTATATAAGTTTTTCTTTGGGTTCACCATGCTATTTGGCTTCTCTAGGCTTGTGAACTATAAGCTTAATGTCCTTTGTTAATGGCTATGGTCCCTAGTTACATTGTTGAATATCTTGATCGTCACCATAGAAATTTCGCATGATGGATGGAGATAGAGCCAGAGACCCACATTCACATCAGAGCAAGGGATTGAGCTACCAAGATCCAGTGGAAGAGCAGAAGGAGGGAGAAGATGAGCAAGGAAGTCAGGACCGTGAGGGACTGGCCCACCAACAGAGACAGTGTGCTTGATCTATTGGGAGCTCATCAAATCCAACTGGACCAGGACTGAATGAGCATATGACCAAATCAGACTCTCTGAATGTGACTGCCAATGGGGACTGACTGAGAAGCCAATGATAATGGCACAGGGACCTATCTCTTCTGCATGTATTAGCTTTTTGGAAACCTATTCTATATGGATGCACACCTTCTTAGACTGGGATGGAGGGGGGAAGGACCTTGGGCTTCCCACAGGGCAGGGTATCCTGCCCCATCTTAAGGAAGCAAGGGGACGGCAGTGGGATAGTGGGGGAGCAGGAGGGCCTGGGACAAGGGGAGTAAATGTAATTTTTTCTTTTACAATAAAAAAAGGGAAAAAAGAAAGTTTCTCTATGTAAAGAATGGAAAATATTCACCATACTTTGTAGTTGTGAAGACCAGTAAGGGAAAAAAATCAAAAAACAAAGGAAAATTATGTTGTAAAATTCCTGGCCATTACTGTTCAAAACCATTACTGAATTACCGGTTTAGAAGAGATTGGGTAAATAGTAAAGTATCTTACTTGATATTATATTGCAAGTGTTTGATAATATCAAGTCTATATACAAGAACTTAAAGCACAGAATCCTCTTCAGGGAAGGTACAGAAAACTCAAAGCTGAACTCTTGCAGTGAAAGATTAGTCAGGGAAGGGCTGAAGTCTGGTGCTAGACCAAGCAGTGTATATTGTATCTGAGCTATAAATCCACGATAATGACCTTCTAGAGTGGGCAAGGATGCAGGCATGAGAGAACTGAAGTCTATTTGCAAGAAAGTTGTAACATGAGGGCCTGCTCGTTAGGGTTTCTGTCCCGCCCGGTACCCCGCAGCCGGCAAGCCCCAAAGAAAACCACACAGAGACTCTACATTAGGTTATAAATTGATTGGCCCATTAGCTCAATCTTCTTACTAGCTCTTGTAACTTATATTAACCCATTGTTCTTATCTATGTTGGCCGGTACCTTTTCTCAGCTGGGCAGCTCACATCCTGGTGGACTGGCAGGAGTGCAGGAAGAGCTTCCTTCTTCCCTGTTCTCCTTGCGCCACCTCTACTTCCTGTCTGGTTTTCCCACCTATACTTCCTGCCTGGCCAATCAGTGTTTATTTAAAACATGATTGACAGAATACAGACAATTCTCCTGCACCAGAAAGTGGTACCCATCAAAAGATCACTGGAACTTCGGTCCTCTTGTCATGTTGTTTATTAAATGATGTCTGTTTCCTCACAAACAGCTGTGTAGAAGGTAGGAACAACTCCCCGCTTACCTCTGGGTTAGCTGTTCCTGTACAGCCCATAGAACTGCATAGTTACTCAAAAATAGAGAATGAATACAGGTGCTCTGGGTTTCTTCCACACACTCTATCCTTTCTCTTTCTAGAATACATGTGTCCCTCAGGACATTAATGTAAATGACCTCAAGTGATGCCCATTCCTGGAAGAAATATCTCCAGCAACTTGCTCCCATCCCAACCCCAGATACAGTAATTTTACTGTTCTGAATATTCAATTTTCCTCAAATACAAAGCTCTACGTATTACATAAAATATTGTCTTTAAGAAATGGAACCAATATTTCCAAATTGCCCTGTACTCTCAAATGAGAAGCTTAGTAACCCTGCCAGGACTATAGAAGATCTTCAGAGACAGAATCTTCCAGGGCTTTGGGGGAGCATATGCCTGAAATAAAAGTGTCCAGAAATCTTGCTGCAGTTACAACAAGGAAATCTATTTTATATTCCTCTCTTGATTTGCATTCTAATGGTTTCTGACACAGGTCTAACAGCTTGGAGGGAATAGGCCAGGCAATTGTGTAAATAATACAAGTTTTTTTTCCTGTGTGCCGAAATGTATAATTAAATGGGTAATGTTACAGATCCCCAAGCCCACTAAGGCCTGCTGCCTAAATGGAGGCGTTTGAAATTTCATCCAATACATGGTTACATGATACATTGCTTTTATGGCCCGCTGGGCAAATGACTAGTGGTTTGGAAAAGGGCTGAAGGCGTATTTTTAGTAGAGTACTCAATGATATTTGGAGGGCCAGTAATATCACACTAGTAAATAACATGAATTATACAGAATCATCTCTTAATGCATGTGAACTTTTCAGCGGCAGGATGTGTGTCAACACAAACACACATCATCTCCTTAATAGATTTAGGCATCATGCTCCAAATGCTATATAATTGGATGGTAGGGCTAGACAAATTCTAAGGGAAAATTCTATTTCTGAACTTCTGCTGCTATATTCAGAGTATCTAAAATTCTCAAAGGATATGACTTCTATTATCTACAAAAATATCTTTCACCTTGAACCCAAATTTATGTGTCTATATCAAGCTTTTCACTTTCAAGTTCAGATGAAACTTTCAAAAAATGAGGACAAACCAGTGAAATGCTGGAAGATCATGATAAGAATGAGGCTGTGAGAGAGGCCACTCCTCGTGTGAACTGTGGACTACTTAAAGTCTAAAGCTGGGTGCTTGCCCTTCACTACCAGACAGAGACTGACCCCATATAGCCTCTTCACCCCTCTGAACCTTTAAAACATAATGTTTAACAAATAATAAATTCACTCTTCACCCACATACTTTATTATTATTAGAGGTAATATAAAAGATGAAAGTTTTGCCTCATATTACACAGTATCATTCCACAGTGAGCATTTATAAAATATTTCTTTTATAAAGTTGTGTTTTATACAACTTTGCTTATTCAGCAAATAAATGAAGAGCTGTGGTAGGAAGAAGAGATAAACACTGAGATGCAAGTCCTTGCTCTGTATGAGTGCGTATATTAAGAGAAAATACAAATAATTAAACAATTCAGATGCCCTGCAACACATGACAGTGGAGAACATATTGAAGTGTGCCATGGGGTGAGAAGGAGAATCATACTTCATTCAAATGAGAGTTATCATTAGAGCCCTGGTAAGAGATGATTGGAGAAGATGAGTCAGAAAAAGAGGACTTCAGCATTTTATTACATCAGGGCCTTGATGTGAAGAGAGAGGGAGAGGGGGAAGTTTGAAGTCTGAGACATGTGAACATGGGAAAGCCTAGACCAAGGAAAACTAAAGACTGATGGCCAGGAGGAGTGAATCGGGTGAAATTCTGTGACAGGAATGGGCTGAATATACAACAATTTGTAAAGTTATTGGAAGAAGAAACCACTCAGACTTTCTGGACTAAAGGCATGGCCTCCAAATCATTTGTGTTTTCTCTGTGGGCCTTTTACCCAGGAGACACGAGGTCTCATACTCTTCCCCCTCCTAAGCATGGGCATCAGCAGCTGCCTTTCCTCAAGTCAGGCAATATGACCTTTCCTAGGTGGTGCTCCCCCACCCACCAACATTTTGAAGGCTAGAGAAGGTTCTATTTCAAATACGCTTGAAATGTAATATAAGAAGTACCCCCACCTGGGAAAAGGAGAGCCACAAGTTCCATATATTTCCTAGCTTAATCCTAGATCTTTTTCAATTTGAGAGCACTGCCCATTAGTGGGTCTGCCAATCAATGGGGAGAGCTTTGATCAGCATTTCTTTAGTTTGTGAGGAACAGAATAAAACAGAATAGAATAGAATAGAATAGAGTAGAGTAGAATAGAATAGAATAATAGAATGAAAGAAAAATACTCTGGCTTTAGAAATACTTTATTTCAATTACTTGTATATGTATATGCATAAGATTGAAAGTGAAAAATTAATTTCTTCCTGTGAGTTCCTTTCACTGGAAGAAGATATAGAGTTCAACTAACTAGTCTTTTGTGAAACATGTTCATAGATATTTACAAAACAGAATTGATAATATCTCATTATCTTCTAAAATACAATTCTGTTTGTTTCTCTTATTTGTGTATGTTAGTATGGAGTCTTCAGTTATGTACGCTTCATTATGAATATTCATAGAGGCAAGAAATTAGTAAGGGGCCATTTGGAGGCTTTCAAATGAGGGAGAAAAGAAAATAACAAACAGTACAGGCGGTATCGGGAATAATGAAACAGTAAAGGTCAAAGGTTTGGGGGATGAGACCACAGAATAGAAGAGGAATGTAGAGAGGGATAGCTAACTGTAAAGATATTTTTAAAAAGTCATATTGTAGAAGCTATTCCACTATTGTAGAAGCCTAATATATACAGACACATATTTAAATGGTGTTTCCTACAATGGGGTGACAATGTCCCTACCAAACACCTCAGGTGGATAAATAAAAAGTCTGTTGTCAGGAACAGACTACCTTTTTTAAAAAGTTTTTGGTCAATAAGTTTTCAGAGGTTCCTAAACATTAAAATCTAATGATGTTGCTCTTACTTATCCTCCACAACTTGACAACAAGGCTCTGTTATGAGAGATACTACATGCTTGACTCTTATAACATGGAGAAATTAAGCTGGTATTGACATGGACACTCCCTCCTTAATGGCTAGCTCCATTGCTCTGGAAAATGCTATATATGATATCAGAGGAGGGAAATAATCATTAATAACTTAAGTTACCACTGTGAGCTATAATAATGTCTCATAGCAAGATATGCCCATTGGTACAATAGTGGCTTTAATTCCATCGTAGTAACCAACTACTGCTTGACTGGATCCAAGGCACATTCCCACAGGTAAAATCCATAACCCTGACACCGTTACAGGGGCCAATAAACATAATTAAACAGGTCACAGACCCTCATTGAGAAGCTACTACTATTGTTCTGCTAAATGGACAAAACATTAAATTGACTTCTAATGACTTCTTGTTGCATCCTAGATTAGTTTATCTCTCATCAGAAAAGCTTTTTTAATGGCAAATAACACAATTCGTAACTGGTAAGGTGCAGAGAATAAGGAACTACAGAATGTTCATACCTAAATGGAACATATATATCAGACCTCTTCTCCCAAGGCTTGGGATCATTGAGGAAGAGTGTATTAAATGAGTATAGGATTTGGAGGCAGTAGGTAACTAAAAGAAATCCGAACAACAGTGTTTTCTCAATCAACTGTGTAGCTGCACCTAGAAATCACAGGAGTTATGATAGCATGCATAAAACATGCTAAGGTCAAGCCAGACAAAGTCCCAGCCTGAACTCTAACTCCTAGCTGGAAAGCCATTGGCAATGATAGCTTCTGGGAGAGAGTAGGTTTTCTTTAGGGGTATGGCCCCTTGGTAGACTGACCATGCTCCAGTGGATGATAACACACCCAAGAGTACATGGGCAGCACAAATTGAAGTCAATGGACACACAGGTGAGTGATCAAAGAAGGGGAAATATATCTAGAAATAAGTGGGGGAGGGGTGTAAATATGATCAGAATGCATTGTACAAAATTTTCAAGAACCTAAGTTATATGTAAAATTGAGAAAAAACACAAAACTTAAATATGCATATGCAATTACAGTTGGTATTATACTGGTATGCTTGTGTAGACAAGAGATAAATATTGCTAGATTTGGAATCATACACCTATGATATCAGCAAATAGGAGGTTGGAACATAAGATCACAAGTTCAAAGGTACTGTCAACCCTATGGCTTACCAGAGAGTCTTACAGTTTCGGCGTGAGGGACCCTCTCCATCAAATAAATACTTCATTCCATTGGAGCTTTTGGGGACTTAGATAGTACTACTCATTAAAAAAGCCACATGAATATTAAAAAGGATAAACATCAATATTTCAAATATCCAACAAGCACCTGAGAATCATCTCGTGCTTACAACTGCTCTAGAATACTCAGAGTACTTCTCAATCACTGAAGAAATCAAGAAAATATGTTGGCCCAAAGTCTTCAGCAATTTAAGGTATCTGAGGCAATAAGATTGACCATTTAAAAGATAATAAAACAAAATATACCTTAAGTACCATTGCTTTTTTGGAAATATCATAAACTAAAATAAATCTATGAAATGTTGAAATAGTAGGGCCTGAAAAAGCACAAAATGCAAACTGATTACACAACAGGAGAAACCTCAACTATTAGCAAGATGTGGCTTGACAAGGTTTGTCAAGGCTTTGGCAGCTCAGTCCTTGGGTCACTGTTTCTGTCAGTATATTATCTGACTTCTTTATAAACTAACTTGAATGCCATTTATATCTTATAAAACCCAACTCCTTCTTCATAGAAACAAGGCAGTGGTTGGGCTGAAGAAAAATAAGATACCAACATTTATCACAACAAATTCTATTATTCAATGAGTCTCTAAAGACCAAGAATAGATTCAGATATATCTCCTAAAATAAATAACTAAAAGTCATTCTAAAAGAGGTTTTGAGTTCTCATTGATTTTTGAAGAGTACCCCAGGCAAGAACAGAAATAGAGACCTAGAAAAAAAAAGTACGTCTAGATGAAGGCATATATAATGTTTGAATGAATACACTGCTTGAATATACTGTTTGAATGAATTTCCTTGGCTTATACTTCCATCCCACAAGATGGCCTATGCTGGCTAGCTTTTTATCACTTTGACACAAACTAGAGTTGGAAAGAAGGTACCTTAATTGAGAAAATGTCCTTACCAGATTAGTCTGTGGACAAGCCTGTTGTGTTTTCTTGATTAACGATTGAAGTGGGAGGCCCAGTTCACTGTGGACACTGCCATCCAAAGGCAGGCGGTCCTAAAGAATCTAAGAAAGCAGGCTAAGCAAGCATTTGAGAGTAAGAAAGTAAGCAACATTCCTCCATGGCTAATGCTGCAGTTCCTGCCAACAGGTTTCCACCCAGAGTTCCAGTCAATGATGAACTGCAACCTGAAACGAACACTTTCCTCCCCAGGTTGCTTTGGATCATGGTGCTTTATCATAGCAATAGAAACCTTAGGACATGGTCCCACCAAAATCTCCAAGAGTAAAATATAGTCCTGCATTTAGTAGATTATTCTAGGCTGTTGACAGTTATTAATTACACCCTCCTGTGCTATAATTGTAAGAAGAAAATGAAATATGTAAGAACAATTTAGCAAAGGCTAACATTGGTGTCTCTACTAAAGGTCTTGATAGACCAAAGAATGATTCTCTTCACCTGGATACAAACCCTTTAAAACATTATAAGCCTATAAAATCCAAAATTTTGTTTTACAATGTCAGAATGTACCATCATTTATCATCAAGGTGGAACTTAAAATATCATCTTCACTGTCTTGTGAAGACTTTGCTCAGCATGGTGTCCAAGCAATACAGATGAAATATGTTCCCCTACCCAGATTGACCCCTTCCAATATTGTCCCTTTGTAGAACAGTAAATAGGAGACATTGGTGGACAATGATGTCAGGAGAGTGGAGTCATCAAGGGCTTAGTGCCCTCATAAAAGAGTGCTCCGCCTCCCTTCTGACTTATTTGAACACAGAAAGTAGACATCAACTATAAACACAGAAACAGCAAATATTAGATGTGATGAGGCCTTGGAATTCTCAGCCTCCAGGAAATAAGGAGTAGATTTCTGTATTCTATTAGCCATTCATGTCTGAAGTCTTGGTGTAACAACCAAAACAAGAAACTATGTACCTCTGCCTGTTGGGGAAGGCTGCTCATTTCCCTGCCACCCAGCCTTCCAAAATAATCATACAGAAATCTGTATTAATTGCAATACTGTTAGGCCAATAGCTTAAAGTATATTTCTGGCTAACTCTTACATCTTAAATTAACCCATTTTTATTAATCTGTATATTGCCATGTGGTTGTGGTTTACCAGCAAGGTTCTGATGCATCTGTCTCCTGCAGGCAGCTACATGACTTCTCACTAACTCCGCCTACTTTCTCCTCCTCTATCTGCTTAGAACTCCCGCTTTGCCCTATTTTGCTATGCCACTGGCTGAAACAGATTTATTCATTAACCAATAAAAGCAACACAGAGACAGAAGGACTTCCCACAGCAGCTGCCCATCATCATTTGTCACAGGCAGCATTCAAGAATCCACACAAACAGATTCACAAGGGTCTCGTAGTGAAACACCAAGATGCCCTTGAAACTAATCCCTAGTTTACAGATCAGCAAACAGACAAAGCAAATGGGTATATCCCAGGAGGAAGCTGGGTAGAGAAAAGAGGGCCTTGACTGCTGTGATCCCTAATACTTGCGACCTAGGTTTTTGTTTTCTTTTCTCATTCTTCATCTTCTTGACATACAGAAGACTTAGTTACACCCTTTATTACTAATGATCCCTGGGATGGTAAAGCACAGTGACTTTAAATATGATTATCATGGTTCCTATTGTGGAATAAACACATTCATCTGGGGAAGCTGAAGTAAAGGAGGCTTCTGGGTAACAGAAACAACTGGTCTTATACCCATATTTAAAGAAAGAAACACACAGTTTAGGCTTAATTAAAAGGAACCTGCTTTTGTTGAAACAAAAGTTTAAGTGATAGTAGCTGACAGGTTAAGCGGGATCTTAGCATGGTACCTGACAATAATAATACATCCTCAAAGAACAAAGTATAACTTTTTTTCTTCATCATATCTTTTAGTCAGCTCTCTTTGACTGTGACAAAAATACCTGAGATCAAGAACTTAGAAGAAGAAAGGTTTATTTGGGTTCATAGTTTCAGAAACTATGGCTGCTCAGTCCTGTCACTTTAACCTCTGATAAAGGTCAACAGCAAATTTGCATACAGACAGTTGGTCTGTGGGCAAAGCTCATCACATCTTGGTAGTTAAGTGGCAAGAGAAAAGAAGGCAATATTCCATCATCCTCTCCAAGGGCCCACCTGTAAATACCTAATAACCTAATAACCAAGGGGGAGACAGTATCCCAGCATCCTCTCCAAGGGCCCACCTGCAAGTACCTAATAGCAAAACTTTCTTCTATTTCCTAAAGCCATCTCTCAATAGTACTACTGTGTATGAGGTCCACACTATCAGTACAGAAACTATAATAATAATAACAAGAAATATTTTATTAGTATTTATTTTAATAATTTTATTTAATATTCATACATATATAATGCAATTGCATGCAATCGATTTCCATTCTTTCTCTTTTAATTCTCCATCCATCTCTTCCCTCTTTTCCCTTCCAACTTCATTCACACTGTCTTTTAATTGAATACCCACAGAGTCCACTTAAATTTTTAAAACAAATTAATTTAAATTTAAATCAGGTTGGTTGAGGTACATGATGATAAATATTTAATCAAAATGGCAGAGAAACATTTGAAAATTAAGTAAATATCATTACAATTTTGCCAATGGTTCTTTTTTTAATAGTGTTTCTAGGAGATATGGTTCACTCAACATGACTAAATCTTTTCTCCTCAGAACTTGCAAACTAAAGTAGAAATGACTTTGACCTCTGTGCTGACAAATGTACAAATTCACATCTTTATCATCTGTCATTAGAGTCATCATAACTGTTGTTGCTGTGCATCTATAACAGGAGTCCTGCAGTCAAACACCCTAGTACTTCAAACATGCTCAGATATATGGACTTGGAGCCATCTCAGACAGAAGGGAGATGAAGTACCTCTCTATGACTAGAAAGTCTGCTAACAGGAGGCCCCATCAATTGTGGTAGACAGGTGTGAGAACACAAACTCACACACACACACACACTCATGAATACATACACATGCATGCATACACACACACACACACACACACACATGCCTTCACCCACACATAAACTCATACACACATATACACACAGATTTACAAAAATTCTTCATAGCTTATCTGGCATGGATTCCCCTGTCACTGTTGTTTCTGTTAATGATCAAATGGTCCCTTGACCTGTTCCCTGAGATGTTACATGAGAAAGGCCAGCAAATCCATTGTGCCTACGTCTTCAATTTCAAGTGCTTGACATTTAACACATGAAGGAAAATTCATTGAACTTACCATACGTAAGAGGATGCTGACGAGGAATTTGCTGAAGAAACATCTTGTTTGATCAGAAGCGTGCTAAGACTTGTGTTATGGAAACAGATAACATCAATTCTGTTTGCAGTGAGTGTTTTAGATGTATTTTACTTAGCAGAACTTTTATCATTTCAAACGAATCATAAAGTAAGAGTGACGATGCAGGTGCTACTCACTAAAGAATTACATAAAATAATTAAAAACATAAATTTATCATAGAGCAAACACATTCTAAACATCCAACCTTGAAACAAATATGACTTTTAAGATTAAATAGAGTGTTTTACTTAATTGACAACATGTTCTAAACTAGAAACTGAGTTTTAAGAAGGCTCTTGAATATACTCTTTATTTTCACTATTTTTAAATCTGTGTTCCCACTTTCCTCTCCCTCCCCTTCATCTGAACATGTTTATTCTTTAGACTTATAGGGCAATGGGCTATACAACCAGATATTATTTCTTTTATGTGTGATAACTTTCCATTATAAACTGTCTTATTCTTTCTGGATTTAATTCCAAATAATAATAATAATAATAATAATAATACCTTTCTTCATGATTCACAGGACCACAATATAAAGTTTCTTAACAGCAATTAGCTTATACTTGTTGAGAAAATCAGTTATTAAATATTATCTGAATGGAAGAAAAAAGGCTTATGTCCCTTATTATGCTTAATACGCAAAAGTTTCAGGAATAAGACTATGTAAACCATATTTGACTTTACACTGTTAAAGAACTGAATGTAGCTTTTATTTTACTTTGAGTAACAAGTTCAGAGTAATACATTGTGCAATGGTGCAAAGTTTTTAGGTGATAGAAGCAGAATCCAGTACCTGGGTTCATTTACTCCATCATGATAGGAAGTGGAAAGAGGTGGAAGTTACTGAGTAGACATTGCAAGGAGCCACGACCTAGGATTTGTTCAGCCTCTACTGATCTTGGCATTTCTCTGAAACTTGGGATCCTGCTTATGGATTCTACTTTTCTTTCACCTGGGGCTAGGGATTATCCTTGGCTATTTCTAAAAGGTGACAAAACAGCTCACTTGGCATCACAAATACCTACCTTTACTCAAAATTAACCCAGAATTAATATTGTACCCCATTTTTGTTCCAGATAAGCCTAAGCAGTAATTTTTAAGCTCTTTTACCTTTGTTCTCCAGGAATTGAAAAACCATGCACAGCCCACTTAGTGAGTGGGAACTGTTTTAGAAGGTAAAATGAACATCCATGACTATGTAGAAAATTTTACTTGGCTGATATGAGAAATGAATATTTAAAACCATGCAGTATCTACAACATGTATAAATCTACCATAAAGATATTGACCAAACAATATTTCACATTACATTGATTTAAATTTTCATCAGAGTATAGTATAGTAATTATTTCCATATATAATTTTGTCTATAAAACTAAAGATTGAAAATGGGATATTCTGAGAGTGTTTAAGAACCAGTCTGTGACGATGACTTATAAACCTGTGAAGGAACTAATCAAAAGACTGTGGTAAAGGAGATAAAATCTGCAAATGTAACAGAGTCTCCAGTCAACTGTCTGAGTGGAACAATGGGATTCTTTTTGTGTAGTCTTGCAGGTTAGCACTTAAACTCTGAATTTTTTCATTTTTACAAATACATCTACAAACATCATCAAGGTGTCTAGCTTACATAAAGCATAGCTCATGTCAGAATGCAGTAGAGGTCCAACTTTAAATATAAAAAAAGTGCTTTAGAAATTCTATCATTTTTAAAGACTAACACCTACACACTGAGATAGATGAGGTGTTAGTCGTTCAAGCGTAAGGACAAGAACTCACATACAAGCAGAGTAAGTATGGTAGCAACCTGTAACCCCAGTTCACCGAAGGCAGAGATGGGACCTCCTCCCCTGGAGCAAGCTGGCCATAGTCCAGACTCTCCCAAATGGGAGCTTCAGATTCATGAAGAGACAATGCAGATATGCCCTTTAAAGAAGGGCCTGAACCTTCCCTACAGGAGCAAATGCTGGGCAGCACAGAGACACTTCTGCCTTTGAAGACAAAGCCATTCTGAGACCCACTTCTGTGTGGGAACTGATGACCTTATTCCTACAGCCATACAGAACTGAATTCTGTCTGCACTATGAGAGATCATTGGAGGAGAGCGAAATGACAGAAAATGCAATCTGGGCAACACCTTCACTGAAACTTAACTACAGTGTAAACTGTGGCCCATCTGCAGAAACTGTGGCTAATGGCTGGGTGTGGTTATTTTCAGCCCACGTGTCTCTCATAGCTTGTTCCACTGAAAATAAAACTGGTACTTGAAAATTGCTGATTTGGGGGTTCACAATTTACAGTTAATACTTGCATCTTAGACTGAGCAATGTCAGCCCCACACTCTCCTTGGTGCATATCAAGTGAGATCCAACCTGTGAAATGTTTTCCTCCTTTCAGATTTTCCGAGGTTTATAATCTCAGTTAAGGGGATCAAAAAAGTGATGTCATGTTTGCTCACTTTACCTCTAAGAAGCCCTGAAAGCTCACTAAAACTCTCAGACTTAAAGCGTCTCAGTTACAGCTCTTGAAACAAGTGGTCATTGAGATTTAATGAACAGGTGGTAAAGTGGGAGGAGGCAAGACACAGGCAATGTCTTGGAGTTCCCACATTAAGAGAAGAATCCTGCCTCTCGTGGAATAAAAGCCTCTCCCTGCTAGACCCTCTGCCTCACCACCGTGCTTTATAAAACATGCATAGCTTCAACACACCCCCAACATGCATATACAGACACACACTGACACATGCATATCCACATGCATCTGTGTACATAGACATACTACCTCCACCTTTGCTCTGCACGATCCAGATGTGTTGCTAGTTCTGATTTGGAAGTGAAAACATAAGAAAAGTAAATTGACTTCATGTTATACACCAGAGTATTAACACAAAAGAATGACCCAAAAGTGCTGCACAGAGGAACACTTTTTTACTAATATGCGACTCAAGGGTGTTTAATTGAACATGTATGAGATCAGAATGGCTTCGACTCTGTAGTCCATGACTGCACAGGAAAGTACTGTCGGGATCACAAATGCACAACTCCCCCCGAAACTCTGAACAACAGAGATTGCTTCTTACTTTGTCTTTTACTAAGAACAGAAATTGAGGAAAATCAGTTCACTACTTTAATATGACATAACTGAGACACCAACCTTACCCCATGTTGTTATGAAGATTTAAAGAAACACAGTAAAAGAAAAAACAGTTGGTGACAGGATTTAAAGTATGTGCGTGATCCTTCGAATCTTCACTCCAACCAACATGATTCTACATAGGATGTTGGCTTTTCCTCAACATCAGATACATGTGAACAATGGCTAATATCTGTAGAGTGATCTCAATTTTGCAATTTCTTTTTTTCAAAATGAGGCAAACTCCAAAACCTTACTAGATGTTGGTATCCAGCTCTGTTGCATGCATGTATAACAATCATTAGCATGGGCAACTTTTATGGGCTATCTCATCTAATTCATCCATCATCATCATGAAGAAAGTATTCACTGTCACAGGTTACCAGTGAGTAAAATAACAAGGAGAGAAATTAAACGTTATGTTATTGATCTTTCATTATGTCGGTAGCTCAATACTTGAATTCAAAACTTGTGAATTCAATTGCTAAGCTATGCTTCCTGGAGGAATTGCCTGAATTTTTGCTGATGGCCTCATACTCTTCATCTTCTTGGAGCTGAGATCCAAGGATGCTTTTCTAGGAAACATAATACAAAGCCTCCTCTTAGGAGTTTCTTGTATGGCTCATGAAGCTCTTTGGAAGGCAAGCTTTGTGGCCTCATCTTTACTGTTTCACCCATTCCCCAGCCCAGAGAGCATGGAAAATTCATCATTTTCAAATGAAGACTCAAGATTTTTCTTCATCAAAAACTACATTAAGCTATAACATTAGCACACGTGTGCCAAGACTGGTATTCTAATATACATCCAACTTGAAGGATAAAGGTATTTCTCCCTGGCTAACTGCATTGCGAAGCTGAAGGAATTGGTACTTACAAGTATGTCCAGATTCTTTCTTTGCTACAGTAAAATTAACTGCATTCATTATGTTTACAAAGAAGCAATATGCAGGTTATGCCAGTCCTTTAGAAGATGCTCCCTGGTCAACAAAACAGATTCCAAAGGAAATGAATATGGAGGTAGTGAAGCGATTCCCCAAATACCAGCTGGAGAAATGTGGTGAGAATGAGGGCAGGAATGAGTAAGAAGAAAGTTGCAAAATCCTACATGAAGTGAGGCAAATTTTTAGACTCATTTTCTTTACAGGGAAACAGAATGGAGAATATCATCACTATTTACTAAAGTACAAGTGGGGCAAGTTTTCTCTGCTCCAAACCACAGGAAAAGCTCTGTATAGTATCTGTGTCAAATATGGGTATTTTAATAAGAAAAGAATATTAAAATGAAAGAGATTACATTATTGATAGACTTCACTATAAGAATCATTAAATTTAAAAAAAGAAAATGTCAGGTATGGTTGCATACAACCATACATCTGTAATCTCAGCTCCCTTGGGAGGCAGATGCAGTCAGACCTTTGAGAATCCAAGGTTAACCTGCCTTACATAGTCTGTTCCAGGCCCCCAAAAGCTGTGTAGTAAGACCTGGCTTCAAAATGAAATAGGAGAAGGAGGAAGGGAGAAGAGAGGAAGTGGTAGTAATAGGAAAAAGGATGGTGGAGTGGTCGAGACTGGGAGCCAGAGATTTGAGGTCCACAGAAAATCCTGTTCCACATATTCTATGTAGCTGGTGAGCCGTGACAAGTGAAATTTTGTGGAAAATTCGTGAAAAGAAAAAAGTTCATGTGACTCGTTGGGTGGTGCAGCGAAGGGATCATCTCTACCTCTACTCAAGTCCTGTTGAGAAAGTTCTGGTGCACCAGAAGCTCCCATTTAAGCTGTAGGGAGGTGTGCTGAGTGCTATAGCCCTTGGCTGTCAATCACCCTCATTGTCTGTTTCAACTTCCTTTAAAATGATGGCCTTTAGCATTATTTTTGATAGCCAGAAACTGGAAACAACCTAGATGCCCCTCAACTGAAGAATGGATAAAGAAAGTGTGGCACATCTACACATTAGAGTACTACTCAGCAGTAAAAAAATAATGACATCTTGAATTTTTCATTCAAATGGATGGAATTGCAAAACACTATCGTGAGTGAGGAAACCCAGACCCCCAAAGATGAATATGGTATGTACTCAATCATAAGTGGGATACTAGCCATAAACAAAGGACATGGAGCCAAGATCCTAGAGAAGCTAAGTAATATGGTGAGCCAAAAGAAAAACATATATAGGCCCACATGGAAATTGAAAACAGACAAGATCATTTCAAAAATTTGGGAGCATGGAAGGAAGGGGAGAAGAGGAGGGTTGAGGAGAACCTGAGGGAATGGAATAGTTGAGATGAAGGAAGGACAGATACGAGAGAAAGGAAAGAGATATCTTGATTGAGGGAGCTATTATGGGGTTAGCAAGAAACCTGGCTCTAGAAAATTGCCCAGGAATCCACAAGGATGACCCCAGCCAAAACCCTAAGCAATAGAGGAGAGGGTGTCTGAACTGGACTTACCCAGTAGTCAGACAGATGATTATCTTAAATATCACCATAGAACCAACAACAGATGGAAATAGAGGCAAAGACCCAAATCAGAGCACTGGACTGAGCTCCCAAGATCCAGTTGAAGAGTGGAAAGAGTGAGAGTATGAGCAAGGAATTCAAGACCAGAAGAGTTTGCTGAGCTAATGGTAGCTCACCAACTCCAACTTGGCTGGGAGTGAATAAGCATGGGAACAAACTAGTCCCTCTGAATGTGGCTGACAGCTGGGATAGACTGAGGGGCCACTTATAGTGACACTGGGATTTGACTCTACTGCATGTACTGGCTTCTTGGGATCCTATTCTCTTTGGATGTAAACCTAAATGTAGTAGGGAAGGCCTTGGACTTTCCACAGGACAGGGTGCATTGACCTCCCTTAGGATTGGAGGGAGGTGGGGTTGGGAGGGTGTTTTGAGTGAGTGGACATGGAGTGGGAGGAGGAGAGGGAGTGGGAATTTGGATTGGTATTTTTTTAAGTAATAAAACAAATTAATAAAAATGTAAATAAAAAGCAAAATAAAATCCAACTAAATCAGCTAACTCAAACTTTTAATAAAAGGCATGGTGATAGATATTTTAAAAATAAAAGATAAAATGATGGTCTTTTTAGCAAAGTTGTACCCAGGTCCTCATACTCTAATTAGAGACTATTCTGGGGGATCATCTTATCTTTGATGCTGGTAACACATTGCTCTAGAATTCAGTCCAGATAATGAAAATCCCTTCATCCAATCTCAGTCACTGATCCCAATGACGTGGCCTAATACCTTCTATCTATTACTCCACCTCTTGGAATTTGTTTCCAAAGGAATCTAACCATTGGCAAGTTCTTATTCTAAACTAGTCAGGCATGAAACACCTTGCAAAAAGTTCCATTCCAGGTTTCTGTCTCTAATAATAACTGCTACCTGTACGTTTCAATCAAAATTCGATGGAGATATGTCTGTCTCAATGTCTCACAATTTCAATACTGTTGACATACTTAGTCTGAATATGTTCCTTGTTATGAGAGGCTGTCCTGAGCTGTGGAAAATGTTAAGCAGCACCCCAGATCCTAGTATCTAACCATAACACTTCCCAAAGTTGTAACAATTAAAAGTACCTCTAAATGTCAAATATTTCTGGAGACTGAGGATTTATCCCCATTGTAAGTCATGTTCTATCATATGAAGCATAAGTTGATATTGAGTATTGGTAGTGGCAATGATTTGTACCCATTCTCCAAAGACATGGTTCGAGCAGTACAAAATCCTTCAGGTACACAGTGATTGAGCATAAAAGCAGACATTTCTAATGACGCTAAACTGCACAACCATAAACTCAATCACCTGAAAAGAACACCTACCTTGGCACCTTCCAAAACTATTTGTGTCAGGTCAAGCTTGGAGAGACATCAACTTATAGTCTTACAGGCACCATGTGGAAAGTGGATGATAAATTATACTTAAGCTTTAGCCCAACTCTGACATCCACATATATCACAGAGAAATGGCAGAGATCTGATCCTCATATGCTCTGGGGGATTCTGATACATGAGGTCTAGTTGTTCAATATCTATGAAATGGAGTTATGGGATGTTCCCAATATTTTTTAATTTTTCAGCCGTTAGAAACAGGCACTTTCACACGAGTCAATCAAACATCTATCCGCGAACCCATGCTAATTAAGATCATAGATACAGAATATCATTCTTACGACCACTCTATTAGATGATGATTGCCTTGAAAATGTTTAAGTTCCACCCAGCCTAAAAAGGAAACACTTGCATGAGCCATTAGTGCTTTTTCCAGGAAGCCACATGAAAAATAACACATTGGGCCTTGTAGTCCTTTCATTTATCAGTGAAGAAGACTGTCAGAAAATGTCTCTTTCCAATGCTTTGGGACAGAAAGGAATGTGGGGTAGACGGGGTGTGTGAGAAGAGAAGTAAGGTATAACGGGCTCAGGCTCCCCTCTTGTGCTTGACTCACTGTTTTCAATAATGCATGGAAGTGCAATTTTGAACAGACACAGGATTGCCCAGCTAATTTATCTAAGCTGAGAAATAAAACTCCATGCAGGGTCTTTCCTGACACTGTAACATCTCTAATCTTACAGCTCAATGCCAATAATCTGCTCTTGATTTAACAGAATCCTGAGTGGTACATATAACACACGTAAGTAGTTTAGAGTCAAGCACAAGAAAGAAGTGTTATTTATGGAATCTCTCTGGAAACTATTAAATTTAATGAAGATCATTGCTATTTCCTGATTTCTCGCTCCACCATTATTACTTGAAGAACCATTCATAGAGACTTTCAAAAACTGAAAATGTCCCAATCACCGCCTTGTAGGGTGTATATATGCAAATGGGAATATTTTATATATGTATGTTTATATAATGTAGATATGTATATATGACTATACATGAAATTCAAAGAGCCAAGTATTTTGCTGTTTAGCGAATTTCATTAAAAATGTGGATATGGCACGGTCCCCAACTTCATAAAGGTATGTTATAAAACGAGAAATCCAGAAAAAATGAACCCTTATTTTTAAATGACTCCAGGTCATAATGCTGTATTGGGTATGATAAGGACTCAAGGAAATCCTCAGATCTACCATGAGATTTGGCACTGGAAAACGAGGTTATAACTCTTAGATTTATTAACAATGGGAGGAATCTGAGCTGAGTTTTAAGAACCAGAAAGAATTTGCCATACTAACCAAGTGTCAGCCCAAGACAGCATTATAGTTGAAAGAATTCAGTGGGTAGGGAATAGAGACATGACCTACCTGGGCACGTCCCAGAATTCAGACTAATCTAAGGTAGGAGCAAAAATCTTGGTCGGAAGTTTGATGCTGGGATTCTTGTCTCTTGCGCTATTTCTATATTCTTTAGTCTCCATTTCACGGGTCCATTAATGTCTCAAATATCGCTTATTACCTACCATATATGGCCTATAGTGAGTTCTTCCAAAAAGAAAAACAAAACCCTGCATCACCTATGCCTCTTCATCCCTAGCTGCATAACACTTCCCTGCCCTCATAACACACATACTCTTAACAAATATAAGGTACTCAATTATAGGGACATAGTACATTGTTCAGTAAAGCTGCTATAAGATCCCACACACAATCTTTGTATGTCATTATAGACTTCTTGGAGCACCGTTTCCTGCTTGACAAGCTGTTGGACTCCTTCCGTCCTCTATGGCTCTGCTCTGCCTCATTTTCTTTAGTAACTCGATTAAGCACCCTGGTCTCAAAAAACACTGTCCTAAGTCCCCTGGGAATTTTAGCTGATTATGTTATCATGTCTGGCTTATCTGTGCATGGGTATAGAAAAGAACTAAAAGGCAGAAATTCAAACTGATCCTAACTAGAGTTCACAACACAGGGATATATAACAGTGTGGGCCAGTGGAACTTCAGTCTCCCCACCCCCACCCCAATACCAGCATCACTGCGCTCTGTCTTGTTTATATATATAGTCAGTCTCAGAACTCAGCACATAGCGAACCTCCAACAACTTTCCCGAGGAAATGCAGAACCAATTTTCTCTAATATGGACACATTCTTCACTCTGCCTTCCCCGCCAGGGTGTTACAAGAGTCAATTACTTGGCAAGTGCCGGGAAATTGTCTAATGCTCTCCTGAGAAGCATTGCTTCTCTGGGAAGAATGAGTCTAAATTAGAACATCGGCTTGTTCTCTAGTGCCTCTACTTGCTTCAGCCTCGTGACGTGTTAACACCTCCAAAAACATATGACAGTTTAGATGCTGAAGGCAGAAACCAAAAAGAACTTAGAATGAGCATGCAGGTTATTTCCTATGAGTACTGATGAAGACTGTTATATGCAAGGTGTCTTCTCCATTGTATATTGATATTAGTTAAAAATACCAGATTCTTATCTGAATATCACTTTTAAGGGAAATACAGTCTACATTTTGAGTGATTTTTAAATTTACTTATTTGAGTGGCTTTGAGTTTGAATATTGTTCTTAGTGTTTTAACATCTGTTAGCTGTCAAGATCATTTCTGAGTTAGCTGTCCACACTGTGAGCCCATCAAGATATCAAATAATAGATATGGGTTAATTTAAGATGTAAGAGATAGCTAGAAATAAAGCCACTGGCCAAACAGTATTGCAAATAATATAGCTTCTGTGTCCTTATTTTGAATCTGGGCAGCCAGGAACAAATGAGCAGCTTCTGCCAACAAATTGGCATGCCAACCTGGGTCAACTACATTCACTTAAAACCTGAGAAAGCATGGAAAGGAATCCTAGACACAAAAGAATAGAGTTAAGCACGGCTTATTAGAAACCAGCATTTTTTTTCCCAGATGGGCTCTTTTTGCTGGCAGCAAGCATGAGTGCCATAGCTCCTTTAAGAGGTTTTCTGACTCAGCTTTAGTGGCAAAACCTGCATGGCTTCTTTAAAAAACAGCTTCCTGGTTTGTACTGCCAGCATGAACCCTGGTTTTTTCAGGAGGCTGTGCACTTGAATGGGGTTTGTGAATAGAGTGCTACAACTTGCTTAATGGCAAATAGACCTGCTGTGTGCCTAAAATGGGGCAATGCACATGCATGGCTCTCAGAGGCAGCAAACATGCCTCTGCCATGTTGGACTAAGCAGAGCAACAAGAAGGACCCTGGAGTTGGTCCTAGCCATGCCCAATTAGCATTTTTTAAAAAGCAGTCCTGTTCAGAAAAGGATTACAGATACACAATAAAGACAGATTCATGATGTTATTGTTTTTTTATGGATGAATTGTGCTCTAATGCGTAAATGTGCCACATTTTCTTTATCTATTCTTCAGTTGAGGAGCATCTAGGTTGTTTCCACGTTCTGGCTATTACAAATAATAATGCAATGAACATAGTTGAACAAATGTCCTTGTAGTATGATTGAGCATCTTTTGGGTATATGCCCAAGACTGGTATCGCTGGGTTCTGAGGTAGATTGATTCCCAATTTTCTGAGAAACTGCCATACTGATTTCCAAAGTGGTTGTACAAAAGTTTGCATTTCCCCCAGCAATAGAGGAGTGTTCCCCTTATTCCACATCCTTTGCAGCATAAGCTATCATTGGTGTTTTTTATCTTAGCCATTCTGACTTGTGTAAGATGGTATTTCAGAGTTGCTTGGATATGCATTTCCCTGATGGCTAAGGTTGTTGAACATTTTCTTAAATGTCTTGACCTTGCCCTGTAGTAAGACTGACAAATATCTTAAATATCACCATAGACCTTTCATTCAGAAACTGATGGAAACAGAGGCAGAGACCTGCATCAGAGCACTGGACTGAGCTCCCCAAGTACAACTGAAGAGCAGGAGGAGTGAGAACAGGAGCAAAGAGGTCAAGATCATGATTGGTACACCCACTGAAACAGTTTACATGAGCTAATGAGAGCTCACCAATTCCAACCAGACAGAGAAGGAAACAATATAAATCCAAACTAGTCTCTCTGAATGTGGGTGACAGTGGTATGGCTGTGGCAGGCCGCGGGGCCACTGACAGTGGCACCAGGATTTATCCCTACTACTTATACTGGGTTTTTGAAACCTATTCTCTCTGGATGGATACTTTGTTCAGCCTAGATATAGTAGGGAGGAACTTGGACCTTCTCCAAAGCAATGTGCCTTACCATCTATGAGGAGTAGATGGGAGTGAGGTAGGAAGCAGGTAATAGAGGGAGTGGGAGGAGGGGAGGAAGTGGGAACAGGGATTGGTATGTAAAATGAAAAAGGACTGCTTTTTAAATATATATAAAATAAATAAAGAACAGAGTTAGATGAAAAATATCTCTAAAGAGGTTACTGTGTTGAATACATGTATGTAGGATTGAGAGAGAGAAAAAAAGAGTATAGAAAAAGTAAAACAAAGTCTTTAAAGAGACATAGTCCAAACAGTCATAGATTAAAGGAGTAAAATAAAATAAGCCACATAAAGATGAAATAGACACAGGGAGCCTGGATTATGTATATTATTGTGTTTTCTTTTAATATTTTGACTTGAATGAGCTAAGTACAGAGAG
>JAQHUG010000034.1:9151164-9168271 GCA_028555095.1 Dicrostonyx torquatus
TAGCCATTTGGGCAAGAAACTGCTCTTGCCTGGACTGCTTGATGTTACTGTGTGAACTGGACATGCAGGACCCACAGAAAAAAAATGACTGCTAAACTCGCCTAAATTGATATGGCCCTTCAGGGTCCCTATTTCATGAAAGAACTGCCAGACATTTTGCAGGACACAGAGAAAAGCAACTAATTAACTTTGCCATTAAAAGGCAAACCATATCTTCAAATTTCCTGCTTTGTGGAAAATTCTGCCAGATACTATGGGCCTGTAGGCTACAGACAGATGATCCAATGATACAGAAGAACTTTGGGTGACTATCCAGGCAGTGAGATGTCTCTGTCAATTCTAGAGTTTTGGAAGTTGCTTACAATGCACTTCCTGTTTACTTAGATAATATGGATACACCTGGAGTTTTGATAAAGTTGAAGAATAGGTAGTTATAGTTTTCCTTAGTTATGATAAGATATAAAGTAAATATAAATATTGTAATTATAATTCTTGCTTGATACCTGTTTTGTTATATGTAATTTTACTATGTTAAAGTTGAAACCTTCCTTTTCATTTAGACAGAAAATGGGAAATGGTGTCCTTCTGTATATGTGTTGTTTTTATTGGTTAATGAATAAAGCTGTTTCAGCCAGGGGCTTAGCAGAATAGAAGGCAGGAATGCCAAACAGATAGAGGAGGAAAGAAGACAGAATCAGTGGGATACTATGGAGCCACTGCAGGAGACAGACATGCTGGAACCTTGCTGGCAAACCAAGAGCCTCATAATAATAGAATAATAGAAGTGGGTTAATTTAAGATATAAGAACTAGCTAGAAAAATGCTTGAGCTATTGGCCAAACAGTATTGCAAATAATATAGTTTCTCTGTGTTTATTTTGAATCTGTGTGCCAAGAACAAATGAGCAGCCTCTGTCAACAAATGACTAATGGAAAACACCATGCTAAGTATTTCAGTAGACTCTGCTCTGTCACTCTGATGTAGCATTTGAGTGACTAGAGAGGAATCATCCTCTTATTAAGCAGAGGGAATGAAAATCAGAGAAATCATGATGTGTCAAAAAGCTTCCCTTTTTTTCATGAGACTTACAGGTTCCTGAGGTATAAGGACTCAGATGGAATGAATTCATGAGCCATCTCCAGTTGATTCATATTTCTTTCGTGGAAAGGGTTCATAGCAACATCAGTTACTGCCAAGAATTCAGGACCTGGGAGCAAATCCTTGTCTCTGTTCTGGCCTACTCCTTTAACAAGTGGGTGATAAAGTGGGGGTAGCCATATGATCACAGAACAGTCACTAGAGCATGGGATCTGGGACTCACACCTTTTGATTTCTAGGTCAGGCAATCTCCCCATTACATTAACTGTTATTACTTAAAGAGAAAAAGCATGCCATACCCATGGGATCTCTGGGAAATTCTATTCCTAACAATGTCTGGCAGATGTGTTGCAATGGTATTCGAGAGAGTGGATTTTGTTCTTCCTCCTCCTTTTCCCCGAGAAGCCAAAGTCATATTATAAAAACTACTGCAGCTACTCACACTTCATGTACATCTTGATCCTATAGTCTCCGTGTTCCCAGAGCCACAGCTATCGTTATCATTCCCCCTGTAGCTCTGCTTTTCCTTCAAATCCCTCTTAATTAAAGGTTCATTTATGAAGCATGATTGATTAGTCTCTAAACAAGATGCTTCCACCCAAACAGGAGCTTCATGTAGCAGATCTCTGTCTTGCTTAAGCTCCAAGCACAGCAAAGGTATCTAAAAAGATGTGTTTGCATGACCACACACAGATTTTGAGTCTTCATAGCGTAGAAGCAAACGAATTTGTCTCATCAACAGGTGCTAACTATTTTCCTAGGGGCTGGAACTACAAGAACTTTTGGAAGCTATTTCCTGCTCTGATTGCAAATCCCTAACAGTGGAGGTG
Organism: Dicrostonyx torquatus; assembly: GCA_028555095.1. NCBI lineage: Eukaryota > Metazoa > Chordata > Mammalia > Rodentia > Cricetidae > Dicrostonyx > Dicrostonyx torquatus. The sequence continues at coordinate 9,153,093 of JAQHUG010000034.1, forward strand.
TGAGAAGCAAAGATGTGCAGGACAGTGTGGTACCTTTCAGGACAGGCATTTGGGGGGTAGTTGACTTGAATCCAGGAGACCAGAAAGAGGTGATGGAAACCACCTTCTCCATGTTGGGGATTTTAACTGCCACCAAAGATCCTCTTAAAGGTTCATCTCCATATGTAAGAACATCCCGCTGACCACACTGTAGAGACTGGATCCAGAGAAACTGATTAATAGCCTTTTTCAGTCATCTAGATAGGAGGTGATGGGCTGCAAGCTGGGGCAGAAATCTGTACAAAATAAGAAATACATTCTCTATTTAGCTAAGAATGTTATTTACACAAATCTTTTCATTTTGCAGGTTAGAAGAATATTCACAGAATCCAAGGAACAGACACAAAGGACATAAAGGTTGGAGGCAGTCACATGGGTCCATTCACTTTAAGTTTTAGATCACATGGATTATGGAGAACTTGGAAGAGCTGTATAGGTATAGGATCTCACATCAGATGCTAAAGACTACAGCAACAATGTGAAGCAAGGTTCTTTAGTCATCTATCTTTTTATTACTTCCCTTCCACTGGCTTGACTTAAATCTATGGCTCAGGATGAGTTACTATGAATATTTAACAAATTCTTCTTTATTGCAATCACAGTTGGCATCAAGGATATTTTTGTCAGTCAGATCTTAAGGTTGTATACCCAGAGGGAAGCTGTCTCTGACCACAGTGTCACCAACAGCATCTGCAAATAATATATACTGTCTATCCAAAACAGAACACCTGTCTCCAGACATTGCTTTCAAGTCCAATATTACTCAGTCTTCTCTCGACAACCCCTCCTGGAGAAAGCCTTCTACCTCTGTCATTTCTATTTAGGCTAGCAGATGTCCTCCTTGGCATTATTGCAAGTAACCTCTTCAAAGCACTCTTGCTTTGTCAGCACGCTAGGGTCCTTAAATGGCTATTGCTCACAGTGTTCTGTCTGTTGCATGAAGGCAATAGAAAACTGAAGGCCATTAAGACGGAGTTTATTTTTACCACTTTCTAGGACAATGGGGGAACTGAAACTTGAAGGTGTTTGGAATTTATCTCAAAATAAACCTTGAAACATTTACAGCTACTGTGAAGAATTATTTAATCCTCTCCAGTAACACCAATAATGCATTTTTTTTATAAACTGACAATTCTACTTCCAAGAATGTACCTCTTGAAAATCTTTTGTGTACAAAAAAAATGACAAAATTTCTTCCATTTTTTCATGGTCGAAAAAATTATAGAAATAATTAACTGTTCATTACTTGAGTAATAAAGTTGTTATTTCTGCTATGCTAATCTTATGAAACACTATGCAGCTATTAAAAGGACTAAAGCAAACAGACTACATAGCACACATGATTTAAAAGATATATCTGAAAACTAAACAAGTTCATAGGCTTCATAAATAAGTTGTGTTACTAATTTATAACTCAAAACAAAGCCATACTATGTATCAGAGTTTGGTAAGCATTTTGTACAGGGGACAAATGGGAAATGTTATAGACTTTGTGGGCCACATTTTAGTACTAATACCAATTAATTTTGTTTGCTGAATAGTCTTAGAAATATGATTGGAATATAGTCACTACAGAAATAGGCCGTGGAATGGATTTGTCTATTGATTCCTGTTGATGCCAGGTAGGACTGGTTCATATAATTGCACGTAAAAGTACAGGGAAAGATAAAATGCAAAAACTAAAGATTCATCATAGTACTTACCTCTAATTATCAAACAGGAACAGCATGTAAATCTAAGGGTCTGTTTGTTTGGAATATTTTAGCTGTTTAGTTAAAGAACCATGGTGGAGGGGGTGCTGAGTCTGGCAACAAAACAATGGCAAGCCATTGAAGACACATGGTAGACACATGGTATAACTAAAGGAGTTGCTTATTTGTTAATATCCTTTTAAGAAATGTAGTGAGTTTTTTTTTCATATACTGTTAATGGTACTGTGGTCAATGTACCATTAACAGTATATCTTTTAAAAGGAAGTATTTTTTTTCAACACACAGTCTTAAAGAGCTCGTTTTGGCACAGAAAGAGGTACATAGCAGAACAAAGCCACATGGAGGGTCAAGAAGCAAAATCAATAACAGAAATAGAATAAATATCTCCAAGGATTTTTATCCAGTAACTAACATTCTCTCTCCATCTAGACTAACATCCTAAAATAGTGTTGTCAGCTGGAGACCAAGCATTCATAACTAAGCATTCCCCCTCGGGGGAGACATGTCAGGTTCAAACCATAACAATGAGAACGGTTGTGAATAAAAAGAAGACAAGGAATAAAGTGAGAAGCCTGTCATTCAGAGCTGCATGAAGAGGTAGAGCATTAGCTGCTTTGGGGAGGCAACGGCGCTCTCTGAACTCTCTTTGAATCTTTTCCCAAAGCTACTGTCAATTGATACAGCTGAGCTGCGAACCTGAACTGGAAGAAATGCCACAGAATCTAAGAAGTGGTGAGAGAGGGGATGCAACAGCTGCCTAACAGAGGCCCAGGTGTGCTGGGGAGAGGTCGGGGCAAGCGGCAGCATGGCCTTGTCAGAGCTACCATCAAAGCCAGGTGCCAACTGTTGAAGGAAAAAAAAAAAACATCCTTTGAGCAGCATTCGCAGGAGCACAAAGAGCAGAGCAGGATGCCTGTGGCCCAATAGGTGATGCCGCTCTGGACCCCTGTGTGCAAACCCTCACAGGAGCAGAACCGTGGCCAAGGATTTTGGTGACTTTTGTCTCAGGCACACTTTCTGAGACTAATACAGAGGAGCAGGAGCTCGCCACCCTCCAGGCTAACTTCCTCAGCAAGTTATACTCTCCTACTGTTGTTCATTTCGTTTCCATATCTGTTTTTGTTGCTAACCGGAATCCTTGCCCAGAGATACTAATTGGTCCCTCAGTTGATCTGACTTCTCCAGAAAACACATACAAGAAGATCCAGAAACCTGCTTAAATCAGGCATTTACTTGTTCTACCATGGCTTCCACTTTGGGAGACTGATGATGATGGAAGAGATAACAGACAAGAAAATACTCCATAAACTGTATAAAAACATCAAAAGTTGACAGAGAGGAATACATAAAATCTGACCTAAAACCAAATAAAATCAACATAAAGTACACAAGATTTAAATTGGTTTTAAAAAAAAAAAGTCACTCAGAAGGCCTATGTTCAATTGAACCAAACGGTCTCTCAGTAAAAGCCTAGAATGAATAATATCACCCTTGATAATCTAGTTAAATGTTTTCTTAACTACAAGAAGATCTAAAGCAATAATGCACTTATATCATAGGAGGTAACCAACAGTCAGTCACTTCATTGGATTTATAGCTCACTCACTAGAGGAAATTCATACCTACCACAGTAAATTTTAACCAGCTGCCTGTGGCTAGTCATATCATGGAACCTAGAGGAGAACTTATCACAGCCAGTTTCCTAAAGCAGTACAATCTCGAACTGCATCCAAATATTTATTTTTATATTCAGGCAAGTGTAGTTCTCACATCCCATCAAGGGAGCAACCTTTTGCAGCTGATGAAAATCATTACAGGAAATCACAGCTTGTCAAAATGCAGTGATCAACTGTCTCTGGGGTGCCTGCTGCCAAAATATACATTCACAACCTATTCCCTACACTTATGGCACAGGGAACGCTGCAGACGAGGGCCAAGAAAGATTATAAGAGGCGAAGGACCAGAGCATCTGCTGCAAGATCATGTCTTCTGAATCAAAAAGGATAGGAAGTAGAGAAGGGCATCTTGGAGGAGTTTGAAAGAAATAGAAGGGGATGATATGATAGGAAATATTCTTTAAAAATTCATTAAAAATACATTATTTAAAGAGTATAAATAGAAATTATTGTGGTGATGTATGAATGTTCCTTTTTTAGGTGTTTTCTTGTGGCTATGACAAAATATCTAACAAAAGCATCTTATAATTCTGTTTTGGATCATGGTTGCAAAGAATTTAGTCTACACTCTTGGCTCCCTAGATTTGTAGCTCATAACAAGACAAAGCATCATGGTAGAGAAGGTATGTACCAAAAGTTATCTACTGGGGGTGGACAGGAAATAGAGGGAAAGAGACAGGGACTCTTCAAAGGCAAGCATAACTTAGCCTGGTTCCTCAAAGTAGGCCCCACTTCATAAAGTTTTCACCATTTCCAGAAGTATTAAAAACTGGGACCAAGTAGTAACCACATGAACCTGAACCTACAGGGAACCTCTCACATTCGAGCAATGACAGTTTTGTTTTGGATCACTATTTCAGATGCTTCCTCAAGGTCAGATAAATCCAGTACATTAGCCTGAGTCACTCAGAATATTACAGTAGAAGTAATGGTGAGAAAGGAGGTTACTTACTCCATGGTGGCCAGGAAATAGAAAGAAGAACTCATGAAGGGGCCAAGGACAAAATATATCCACCATGGCAAATGCTCTTAATGACCCATGTCTTCCAAATATGCCCTACTTCTTATATTTTCTGCCACCTTCTAATAATGTCATTAAATTATGAAATAATTGAATATTGGATTGAATAAAAATAATTGAATATTGAATTGATAAAGTCAAAGCTTTGACTATGCAAGTCACCTCTCAATGAGTGGGCCCAGCATTGGGGTACAAGCCTTCAACACATGATGTCTTTGAGGTATACTTCAAATGTTAACACCACCTAAAATCCTGGATTTGTGTCTGTTGTGAGGAAGGAGGTGATAAATACTTGCCTCTTCCAACAAAGTGGACTTGAGTGTGACATGTTGCTTGAGCTACTTAGATGAAGTTAGACCCTCAGGGCTGAAATCAGGACCGAAAGTTGATTAAAATAGTATTTTGAATGTTACTAAGAACAAAGAACAGAGCTAGGAAATTCCAAATTAATGGAAAGATCATTATCAACCAAAATATTAATCAGTGAGTGAAATGCAAGTGTATAAAACTCATAAGAATGAGATGCCAGAAGTCCTTCAGGACTGTCATACAGCATACTCTTCTGCGCTACCATCAGCACAGTGCAGATGTGGGTCACGTAGAACCAACAACAGTAACTGACCTTTTCCAGAGGAAGAGCTACTTGAGCAAAAGGTTAACTATTCACCCCCCTTAATGTGCATTACATCTAACATGCTTGTCTTACCACCAAGAGCCACTAAGATACCCAAATGCATTAAGGTACCCCAGGTTTATCTGTCTCAATGGTTCAGAAAGAAATCTGTTCACCGAAGGACTTCAGGAATCCTCTATTAATTTGCCATTGGGTCTTTTTGTTCTAAATTAATGAATGTACATTTAAGCATTTTCATTAGTTGTCACAGGCACTTGTTACAAATAAGTCAAATATCCAATGTGGAAACACAAAAGCTAGAAGCTGGGATAAGGAGATGAGCAGCTGTATATGTCCCCTCCTGAGAATCCTGATGCTTGGGCCACAGAAGTAGATGATGATCTACCATTGGGAAGTTTAACCAGGTCAAAGATTGCTCAAGCTTTATAAACCAGGGAAAACTGAATGGCAGCACCGCTGAGCTTTAAGCTAGGGGATCAGTAGTTTGACTCATTCTGAAATCTAAAAATATCATCAGGGAGGCATGAAATAAATATGTATGTTCAAAAGCAAGAATAACTAAGCTTTCTACAAGAAATATTGATGAATTGTGTTCATCAACCTAGAGCTTATCTGAATAATGTCAGGATAGTTTCTTCAGACAAAGATTTCCTAGTAATGCTGATTTTTATTGAGTGAATGATAAAGATCTTCCAATTCTCAAATGAGTTAAAAGACCATCTGTCAATTTCATATCCAAGCTTTCAATACATATGTGTATGTGTAATTGTATATATGTAATATGTGATATATACATTTGGTAATAAAGACTGGATAAAAATAATTCTTCATGTCTTAACAGCATACCTAAATAGAAGACAGATGATAGATAGATAGATAGATATAGAGAGACAGATTAGATAGATAGATAGATAGATAGATAGATAGATAGATAGATAGATGATAGATAGAGACAGATATAGATAGATAGATGATAGATAGATAGAGACAGAGAGACAGATATAGATAGATAGATAGATAGATAGATAGATAGATAGATAGATAGATAGACAGACAGACAGACAATCTTTTAAATATAATCTATCATTGCTTGGGAAGTTAACAAGACCATAGATTTAAAAAACAAATGATATCAGAACTATTATTTAGTTCTGAGAACCGTTCCAACTCTTGAGATGAAGGGGTCTTAAATGAAGAGCTTTAAGGTGATTCACTATGTACATCAATATAAGGTTTATCCAAATAATCTCAGGATAGTTTCTTCAAACATAAGACTTGAGAATAATGAGTAGTCTTTATTAAGTGAGCAATGAACTTCCAGTATTCTTCAAATACATTAAGAGATCATCTGTTAACTCAATATCCAAACTGCCAAAGAAAAGCAAGGTCTCACAAATGCCACTGACTGGCTGGCTAGCCATGGCTCAGACTAACAGATCCCATTAAATATTTTAATGAAATATTTATGTAAATTTTGACATAATATAATGTAGCCAAACTCCTCTTTTCCTTCCATAACATTAACCAATCTATCTTAGCATGATTATGATACTCAATCTGCTAGCTAATTAGAGACTAATTAGTCTATTTGTATATTTACGAATGTTTCCAGTTTCTTAATTGCAGGCCTGAGGAGTCCTGGGAAATATTTGTGAGTGTCAATTGGTTGAAAAATACCAGGACATTGGATTACAAAGAAGTGATATTAAAGATTGGATAATAATAATCCTTCAGGTCTTAATAACTTGCCAAAGCATACACATAACTTTCTATCCACATTAATTTATTTGATTGTTATAATATCTCATGGAGAAGGAATATAGTAAAAGTTTTCTGAATATGGCATTAATGCCTGTGATATTCTTGTAATAAATGCTGACTCAAAGAATCAAAGAAATAAATATTAAGTATTTAATAAATGCTGGAAATATGGATGGAAGGAAGAGATGAGGAGAAGGAAGGAAGGAAGGAAGGAAGGAAGGAAGGAAGGAAAGAAGGAAGGAAGGAAGGATGTCCTCATCAGTTTGACTGGTTTTACCAATCACCTAGGAAACATATCTCTGAATATATTAATGGATATCTTAGGGCATTTTCAAAGAGAGTGTACTGAGGAGGAAAGACCCACACTAAATGCTGGCAACATTATACCATTGTGTCAGTCAGATACTGATTACAAAAAAGAAAGCTAGGCACCATCATTTATCTCTTTCAGCTTCTGGACCATGGACACAGTGTGACACCATCAAACTGAACCACTTCCACTGCCATGATTTCTCCACCATGATAAATGCTACCCTTGAACTATGAGCCAAAATAAATCTTTTCTTCCTTAAGTTGCTCTTACCAAGCATTTTCTCACAGCAATGAGAAAGGTAACTAATACATAAAATTGGTACCAAGGTTTGGTTCTGTTGTTACAAAAAAACCTGACCATGTTCTTCATGTCTTTGGACAGCATGGAACCTGTTTCTAGGAAGACAGTGGAAGACTTCAAAGATTCAGACTAGAGAAGCACTGGAGTGTTGTAAGAGGGGGCGGCTGTGTTCCTGGCACCTGAGAGGAATGTGGGCCTTTTTGTTCCTTCCCGCCCAGCTCTTGGCCACCAGCTATCTTATGCCCAAAATAATCACATGAAAATTGTATTAATTAAATTACTGCCTGGCCCATTATCACTAGCCTTTTCTTGGCTAACTCTCACATTTAAAACTAACCCATTTCTGATAATATGTACCGCCACTTGACTGTGGCTTACCGGCATGAGTCTAACCAGTGTTCCTTGGGCTGCAGAATCATGGCGTCCCTCCCTGACCCAGTCTTCTTCCCAGCATACTGTTCTCTTTTCCCCGCCTATCTATGTCCTGCCCTATCAAAAGGCCCAGGAAGCTTTCTTTATTAACCAATGAAAGCACAGAAATACAGAAGAACCCTCCTACACCACTGTAGTTCTATAAGTGGAGTATTATGCATCTTTCTGGACAGGATTTCATAGACTAAAATGCCATTAGAAATAGAGACAGTAGAGGCTGATCAGGAAACAAACACTTTCTTAGGAACTGGGCTAGAGGTCTTGAAGCAAGTTTTTACTCAGAAACAGAAATTGGGGTTCAACCTAAAGATCTGAAAAGCAAAGTAGCCAGCCACTGGTTTTTAGCTTCACGTCAATTGGAAATGGCAATCCTGCCTCTAGGAATCTCAGAATGAGACTGTGCCTGAAAGCTGTCTCCTCCTGTTTTATAATCCTTTCTAGTTCTGGGATTAAAGGCATGTACCACTACCACCAGGTTTCTATGGCAGGCTAGTGTGGCTACTGGGATTAAAGGTGTGTGTCATTGTTGCTACCAGTCTATAAGGCTGGTCCGTGTGACTGGTTTACTTTCCTCATCCTCAGACAAGCTTCATTTATTAAAACACAATTGAAATATCATTACAAGACCCTGAGAGTTATATTCTAGCTAACAATCTGACTGCATTCTGCCTATTTCCTAAGAACCGAGTCAAGCTGAAATACAAAGAAATGAACTAATTTTTTTTTTGTGGAGAAGATTTTGAGACAATGCAAGATCTAGGATGTGGTGTGATTATTGATAGCTATGTTTACTGAGATTGATAAGAATAACTCAATTAAGAGAGAAGTTTACACTTAGATCTGTGCAATAAGAAAAGTGTTACGAAACCATGACCCCTCTCTTAGTTAGGATTTCTGTTGCTGTGATAAAATAGCATGACCAAAAGCAACTTGGGGAAGAAAGTCTTAATTTTCCTTACACTTCCACATCATAGTCCATCACTGAAGGAAACCATGGGAGGAACTAGGAGACAGAAACCCAAACAGAAGCCATGAAAGAGTGCTGCATACTAGCTTGTCCTTAAGACTAGCTCAGCCCTGCTTTCTTATCCACCCAGGATTACCTGCCCAGAGGTGGCTCCACCCACTGCGAGCTGGGTGCTCCCACAGCAATCATTAATTTTAAAAAATGCATCACAGCCTTACTCACAGGCTTATCTGGTGGGGACATTTTCCCAATTGAGGTTCCCTCTTCCTATGTGACTCTAGCTTGTTTTACATTCACATAAAATTAGTAGCACAACCCCTATCCATCAAAGGCTTTGACTTGTGAAGATAGAAATTAACTTGCCAGTATAAAACAAAATTGAGAATGACACTAAAAGGATTCCTTGCTAAAAACAACCACCATGGGTTGGGGGAAACCTATGAGTAGTAACCATGCAACATCTTGAGCTCTATGTTATGAAGGTGAATATTAAGTTGTAATTCATACTCTAGAAGATTCCAGAAGCATGGGAAGTTCACTGACAAAAATTTCAGGGACAGAGAAGAGTCAGCCCAAGAGAGTTTATGCATGACTTAAGAAGCAGAGAAGGAGAAGTTTCTTTGCCAAAGGCCACTGAAGCCCAGATGCCTCTATCACAAGCTCCACATGCCAGGCATGGAGGAGTTGGTATTTGCTCTATGAGAATAAAGGATTATCTCTTGCTCATATTACATGTCCTTTACAGTGGACTGCTGTTTTGATCCTCATGTTCTCTTCAAGAAGTGACATAAGATAAATAATTCCTTGCCTGAGACCTGATGGTCTAGCTGCAGTGAATAAAAACATAGCAGAGCCATGCCGTGGTTCTGAGAGCTTCCGTTTAGAACTGATTTATGTGACTGTCCATGTTTCATTGCTCAAAGGCCAGGTAGATCTTGCCTTGGATATAAAAAGAAAAGCACAATATTCTCATTTGAAAAAGGAAAAGAAGTGAGTGTAGGTTTGTTTGTTTTCTCAGTTAAAAAACTCTGATTTCTTCAACATACAAATAGTCGAATATATACATATTATACATATATATCATATGTAACAGATCATAAAGTTGAAATCAACTTCCATGCTTCCTTCCTTACTTCTAAATAGTCTCCTAAGTCATATTCCATGATGGAATTTTGAGGGATATATCAAATTATTTATGGTTGTAGGACTGTGTGAACCCAGGGAAAAAGTTAACACTGGTTCTTTGTCTTTCTTTGCTTTTGAACAGTTGTAAATATTGTTTGCCAGTATTATTTAATGTATTCACAGCCTCCCAAGTTCTTGTGACAGATAGCATGTATTCCAGAAACAAACAGCCTCAACAAGAAAGGGTCTTTTGGAGGCCAGTAAGTTAGCTCAACGGGTAAAAAGCTCTTGCAGAGCAAGTGTAGAGACCTGAGCTCAGTTTCTGGAACTGACATAAGGCTAGAAGGAAAGAACTAACGCCAAAAGCTGTCGCTGACTTCTCTCTACATGTGAGCAGGGTCATGTGTATGTAAGCATAAACATACCCATCACACACACAGGGATAGCATGCAAACAAACATACAATAAAAATAGTAATAATGAATGAAAAACCTGTTCAAAAACTACAATATTTGAGACGTTATCCTACAAATGAGAGGAGCAAGTGTTTTGAGCCACACAGTCATCTGAGGGGTAGCCCTCTTATATTCAGAATTTTATACCATTCAAAGAACACAGCATAGCACATGGAATTCTGGCATTATCACTAATCTGCCAAAACTGCCTCCTCCCACATTGCTTTGGGTAGTCCAAATAACATCTTTAATCCTCATTTTTTTCATCTATAGAACAGTTCTTATTTCACTTCATTGCATTAGTATAGTACATGATTTTAAAAAAATGTATGAGAAAGTCTAAACCAGAAAAGGGTTTAAATAGTAGCACTTTGTTGGTGGTATTGATGGTGATCTTTACAATTTTGAAAGTCAACCCAGGAGGATCCTGTATTATATGCATTCTATAAGAAAATCGACTGATGGGCTTGTTAATTGTCACAGGAGGAAAAGGTACTTGCCACCAAGCTTACCAACCTGAGTCTGATCACTGTGACTCACTAAATGAAAGGAGAGACCAAATCCAACAAGCTGTCCTCTGACCTCCACACCCAGGCTGAGGTGCATACATACATGAGGGTACACAAGTACATATTGGCACACATACACATAAAAGACAGATGACAGATAGATAAATAGATAGATAGACAGAAAGACAGACAGATAGATAAAAAGATGTAAAATTTTTGAAAAGAAGAAACAGAAATTCTACTAAAAAATTGATTTACTCAAAAATCACACATCTGGTAATTATCTGCCTAAATAAAGTCACTATGTGTTGTTTAAATTTCCTTGACTTTTGTAAGGAGAATTGCTGATAGTACATGATGAAACAAATCAAAAATGTGTGTGTGTGTGTATGTGTTTGTGTGTGTGTGTGTGTGTTTGTGTGTGTGTGTTTGTGTGTGTATGTGTGTGTGTGTGTGTTTGTGTGTGTGTGTATGTGTGTGTGTAACCTTAGCATTTGCATGCTAAAACATACCCATTTCTTTCCAACTGCACCTGTATACTGAATGAAATATTTAAGCCACTCTGTGCATCACTAGTACATGATAAGCCCTAAAGAAATTGGCTTTGAGAACTGCCTGGCCCATGATGAATTACTCCATCTCATATAGAATATCAGCTTTAAAGCTGTAGCTAGCCTTGAGTAATTCCACTTCATAAAGCAACAGCCTTGACTTGAGTTACTCCATTCTAAGTACAAGTGCCAAGGCAGAATAACTCTACATCTTGTTTACACAAGTAAATAATCACCATCTGCCAGCACATCAGGAGACCCAACTGATAAATCATTTGTTCCAATAAATAACTACCTCGTGATAAATCGAATCAGATCAGAGACAGCATGTGCATGAGCTTACCAATCACGCCATATGAAACGCACCCCAACGTGCAATCTTAAAAGGAGGGGCATCCCAGCACGGAAAGGTGGCAGACACACTGACCTGTCACCCACTCACTCATTACAAGACTAATCCAAGAAAACTTCCAGAGCAAAAGATCTTTGCTTTACTCCCACCGCTACCTAGGCTCTATCTTCAACAGCCTTTGCTGCCCATGATGTACTGCCCACTCAAAACTGCCTTCCACATAAACATGTCTTTGGCAACTCAGCTTCTTCAACACCTCTGCACATGCAGACTTCCCCTAATCTGGGTTAATTCTCCGCTACAGTCTGCAGGTCCATCTCATCTTTTTGAACTCTACAACCTTTTTAACATCTTCTTAATCATTCTGTAACACCACATATACATAATACATAAATTTATATATATATACATATGTTGTATATATATTGCATATGTGAAATTGTAATCTTTGCATTAATATTACTGATTAATATTAGAATAAAAAATTTGTAATATCCAGTGACTATATGTACCAAGTGGAATTAGTAGGACTTGGTGAGTTAAAGAGTTGAGGTAACTTGTGAATTTATTGTTATTCAAGGACAAAAATAAGGCCATCTGTTCTTCTGACACAGCACCCTCACAACCCACCATTCTTGTCATTGCTACTATTGCACTCTTCTATATGTTACACACATGTGTGTCAACATAGAGATGTGTCTGCAGATTTCCAAAGCTCATTTCTTAGGAGAATGATACCCAGAAATTTTCTGCATTTTTAAAGTTTTCATGATGCATATACACATTAAAATAAAACTAAATATGCATTTGTTTGTGTAACGATCACAGATATGAAGAAGGATACGCAGGGCAGGTGTAGCTCAGTGGCGGAGCTCTTACCAAGCATGTGTGAGGTACCAGAGCCTCACTACCAAGTGACTCAAAGAAAGGAGGAAAAGAAAAAAAATGAAAAAACATAAAGACATGAATAAAGAAACTACAGCTTAAAAACGATTATATTCTCTTGAAAGGTGAGTCAAAATAAGTTCTTTCTCCCCTTTTTAATAAAGATTTATTTAATATTTGAGTGCTCGAACTGCATGCTTCTTTATGTCAGAAGAGGGCATCAGATCCCACTATAGATAGTTGTGAGCCACCATATAGGTGCAGGCAATTGATCTCAGCCAGTGCTCTTACCCACTGAGCTAGCTCTCCAGCCCAAACCTTTTCTCCTTTTAGTTGCTTTTCTTAGAGTAATTGATCAGAGAATTAAAAGAACCCAATATTAATATAATTTACACACTTATCACTTCTAATATTACTTCACAGCAAACTTAAATTGGTAGTTTAAAAAATATAAATATTTAACTTTAAAAACATGAATCTAATTCATAAGGCTTTCTGGATTCTGTAACTAACCCTAAACTTTGGTCAATTTAGTCCACTGAAGCTTTCTTTTACATATTCAATTTACAATTTTGCCATCAGTGTGCAACCCCTTGTCACTCAGAACTCATACTTATCCTGTCTCTTGGCTCATTGATCTTTAAAATATGCTCTCTGAGTTTGTGCAGATGATTAAGGGTTTGCCTAGTGGTTGACAGAAAGTAATGTTCAGATTTCATCAGTCCAAACTGATTATATGATCTTTATCGGCAGACCAAGGTCTGCAACCTCTTTGCCCCAGGTTGATAAGCATTTGCATGCTCTTTGCATGTGCATTTTAAAAAATAAACCTAACTATGCTAATTAATTCCCTAAGGTAAGGGTGGCCAACCAGAAGCAATTTTCCCCCATGTGGACACCTCCCCATATCTAAAGATATTTTTGGTTGTCACAATTTAGAAGGTACGCTGACATCCAATGGATGAAGACAAGGACTAGTGTTTATTCCACTACATCTGAAATACCTACTCTCTCTTGCAAAATAGAAGTACTTATCCAAAGTTGTCAAAACTTCTGAGACCAAGATGCCTTGTGCTACTTCCCACCTCCTAGTCTTCTGATACACAGAGAGTAACCATTGTCTTCTAGGCAAGGAATACCTCAGGGCCAGAAGTTCTTGGCTCTCACTTAAGTTCTCATGGCTCTGACATGTCAGGCTCTTCCTTGATCTTAAAGTTATAGCAAAACTTGCCCTATTGTTCCCATAATTCCAATAAGATTAGGTGTAGATAGCCTAAGTTTATTTAAGAAGTCAAGAAGCCATTCATCTGATTCCAGGTTTCCCTGAGTTCACAGACAATTTGAAGTGGATATGGAAGAAAATTGGACTTAGTTACGTGTGATTACTACAGCCGCGTTCTCCAGATTGTCCAGAGCAAGATAATTGCACATAATAATCCTCTGTGCCATTCACATTCTCTGGAAATTACAATAATTTGATTTAGGAGATAAAATCCAAATGGATGTTCATGACAGATGCAGTCTAGATGTCTTTTGTTGGAATCTGATTCTATTTTTAGCTTAAGTCAGGTTCAATCACAAATGATAGAGAAATATGTCTGTCTGTTCTTTCTTCCAGTGCCTAGTTTCAAATGAAGTAACTAGTTCAGACTTGATGTTTAATGGCTGTTGGTTAAGTAAATAAATTAATATGAAGAGAAAACACACATTCAGCCATGAAATTAATCAAGATCTTCAGATAATAATGCAGTCTTTTTATTTCCTTTGTGTATTCTTGATGACCATTTCATAAGTTATATGCAAAAAATGCTGGACTAACTAATTATAATTACTGAATGTTAACATTGAATAAATTATTTGGGCATCACTTCTAAGTTTAGAAGTGTATTTAGGAGATGAATTTATGAGAATCACAAAAGTTATCAATTATTCTTAGCTAACAATAGATAATATTTAAATATTTAACACATTAAAATTAACAATGTAAAAACTAACACAAAATTTAACATAATCGCATTATTGTTCAAATGTGGTAAATATCACTTCAACTCATGAAAGACCAGTGTTGATCTTGATCATCTAGAAGGTTCTGTGGAGCAAATGAAACTTGCAAGACTTCTATGATTTAAATGGGTGGCTAGGTGGGTGACTGTGCAGAGCAAAATCTAAAATCATTTGTGCATCGTTGGCATGGACATTAAATATCTCTGCATGATTGCAAGCCATTCTCAAACAGATCTCAAAAATTACATTCTAGCTTTCAATAAAATATTCCAAATGAGGAAAGACATGTATGGTTAGTACTATCAGCTTAAGATAATCTTAGTTACCTGGGAGATGAGGTCCTGGCATATTCTGTAGGGAAGAAAAAGGAGAAAACAAACTGAAACAAATTGAAATTTCTTCTCTCTCTCTCTCTCTCTCTCTCTCTCTCTCTCTCTCTCTCT
>JAQHUG010000034.1:9188841-9202784 GCA_028555095.1 Dicrostonyx torquatus
GATTTGCAAGAGACTTGTCTCTAGAGGGGATCCCAGGTGTCCATAGGAATATCCCCACCTAGGTACTTAGGCAGCAGAGGAGAGGGTGCCTGAACTGGCCTTGTCACATAGGTACATTGATGAATATCTTGATCACCACCATAGAAATTTCACCCAATAGATGGAGATAGAGACCCACATACACATCAGAACAAAGGACTGGGCTCCCAAGGTGCAGTCAAAGAGCAGAAGGTGGGAGAAGATGAGGAAGGAAGTCAGGACCACGAGGGACTGGCCCATCAACTGAGACAGGGTACCTGATCTATTGGGAGCTCATCAAATCCAGCTGGACCAGGGCTGAATGAGCAGATTACCAAATCGGAATCTCTGAATGTGGCTGCCAAAGGGGACTGACTGAGAAGCCAATAATAATAGCACAGGGACATATCTCTTCTGCATGTATTGGCGGTTTTTTTTTTTGAGATCCTAGTCTATATGGATGCACACCTTCCTAGGCCAAGATGGAGGGGGGAGGGCCTTGGGCTTCCCACAGGGCAGGATACCCTGCCCCCTCTTTAGGAAGCAGGGGGGAGGTGGGGTAGTGAGGGAGCGGGAGGGCAAGGGGACAAGGGGAGTAATAATTGTAAATCTCTCTTTTAACAATAAAAAAAAGAAAAAAAAGAAAAATAAATAATGATTAAAAAATAAAAATAAAAAAATAAAATAAAATATCATAAGCTATACTGGTCAAGTAGATTCTGTTGCTATCTGCCCACTGAAACCCCGAAAGAGATACTGGACAACCTGATTCTGCCCATTTCTGGCTCTCACCGGCTCTACCGCCACTAGCACCATCCTGTTCACTGTCTCTCCTCTCAGGAAATGCAACAGCAAAATCTCCACGATTTCTAAGGTTCTTTTCGGCTCAGACGTTTTATGATGATTCTTTCCGCACAAAGATCTCTGCTGGCAATACAGAGCAAAGACAGAGCACATATGTAGGAGAGTTACTTCGTTTATATTAAATTCCACATTCCTGCAGGGCTATGTAATGTCTGTTGCCCTTCGGTCGACTCCGTACACCAATGTTTGTTTACAGTCATCGGAGCACGAACGGCTATTTTTAAACCTGGCTTTTCATGTAAGAAGGTTAAAACTCAAACTGAATTTGATTTGTTGAAGAACTCAAATCCTCAGGATTATGGCAGGAAGAAAGAGAAATGTAAGTCACTTTAATTACCCTTTGGCTCTTCTCTCCCCACTCCCATCCCATGACTCTCTTAACAAAGATGCCATTGCTTAAGCTGATTGTATCCAGGGCAGAAAAATCTTCACACCGGCTGCTGATAACCAAGGGTCTTTGGGTTGTTTACTTTACATTTTCTTTGGAAACAACAGGAAAGAAATCTTTTAACAGGCAGCTGGCTGGGGAGGCAGAAAATCCAAGGATTTGTACAACTGCCTGGAGTGAAGTATCTAGAAGTTTTATTATTCTGAGATTTTAAGTTATGTTCTCCTTTAGCAAATACAGGCTTTGAAGTCACACAGATGCCAATCCCCAACTTACTAGTAAGCTGGCAGAAAGCCTGGCTCACTCTGTCACTAATATGGGTTTTTTTCTGAACTTCCTTCTTAACCTGGAATCCATCTGTGGACTCCAGCATGCAACATCAGTTCCAAGAGACATGGGTTTAGTTGGTCATCTCCCTTGGTTCTCTCCCTATTGCTAGAGCCTAGGAAATGTTTCAGCCATAATAGTTTACATATTGCATTGTTTCCTGGGGGTGTCCAGTCCTGGAGCACTTACTTCATAGAGAGTTCCAACAAGCGTGGTAAAGGGCTACTACATGAGGTGAGGAATGACTACTGATGACTATGGCGTCTGTTTGAGGAGCAGATAAAAACTGTTCTAGAACTGATTTTGGTGTTGGTTATACAACTTTATGAACGTAATAAAACTATTTTGTTGAACCACATAAACACGAATATGTCTTAGTAAGTGAACCACATCTCCATAAAGCTATTTATGAGAGGAATCTTCTTTAGCAGCCCAAATTGAACACATTGATCAGTACCCATAGTAAGACTGGTTTCAGTAAACGATTGAGCAGCTGGTAATTTAATGAACTGGAGAAAGGGATGAAGAAGAAAGAATCCTGTGTCACGTCCAAAAAAGAGATGCTCACACTGTTGCCTTTTACTTAAAGCACAGCTTTTTCTCTTCCTGAACTGTCAAAACAGCCTGACACAGATGAGGGACATATGGACAACCAGCGGGTCACAAAGCTGAGTCCTTTCCTAATATCCTGACTCATACTGCACACCCTCATGGCAGGCGTTCAGGGGAGAAACTTGACCTTGAACATAGCTTCGTGAAGTTTCACCTGGGCCAGAACTTCCCAAGTCCTGGCTATCTGGTGAACTCATATCAGAAATCACAAGATGTGCATATAGCACTCTCGCACTGCCAGACTATTTGAAACCCACAGTTCATGTGCTAAAAAATGTTTGCCATCCAGTGTCCACCAGATACTGAGTGTGCAGACTGAGAGAACAGAGCACAGGCTAAGAGGACTTACAGGATGCTGTGTATACTAGAAATACTGCCTGGGGCGGTTTCTGCAGTTGTCCTGACAGCCATTTAAAGGGAAAGCAACTGTTATCATTTGATGGGAAAACCGACACAGAATGGTCAAGGAAATTACTTAGGGTCTCCATGGCAGGGAGTGAAAAATTTGACCATATGATGAGGTGGTTTGCTCCAAGCCCAATGCTCTTAGCTCTGCTCTGAATAGTGTGGGTTCTGCAAGGGAAGAATCAATCATTGAATAAATTATGGTCTAGTTCAGGGCTCTGTACATGTAGGATACTGGATAAAATAACTTTTCATGTTCCCAGACCTAGGTAGGTACCACACAATCATACAAATATATCATCCAAACCTTCTATCTATCTATCTATCTATCTCTATCTCTCTTTCTCTCTCCTTCCTTCTTTCACTCTTCCCTCCCTTCCTCACTCCTCCCCTCCCCCGACACACAACTTTAAAATATCTTTCCAGCCCACCAAGCTACCATGGAGACTAGAAAACAACTGGCCCAGCTAAGAGATCTTATTAAGTGGTTTTTAGCAAGGGTTCCTTTCCTGAATGGCAAGTGTAAAGGGTGGGTCTAAAATGAGCACTTCCCAATGCTGAAGAAAGTCAGACATCCGGAGGCACTGAAATTTCTCAACAGATTCCTCCTTTGTCCGTGCCAAAGGTCAGCCTGAGTGAAAGCTCATTCATTGCTTGTCAGACATTACCTCTCAGTGGCTAACAGCTTCTTGCAGACTTCCGTTTTCCTTAGCACTCCAACAATGTTTTCTTCAGTCACAATATACAGAAATAGTATACGTATATCTCAGCGATGGATAGTTTTAGTCATCAACCCAACACAGCTTAGAATCATTCAGAAAGAAAGCCTCAAATGACAGATTGCTTCTATCAGGTTGACCCATGGGCATGTCTATGAAGGATTGTCCTAATTAGCTTAATAGGTGTTAGAGAAGACCTAGACCATTGTGGGCAGCACCATCCCAAGACAGTGGATCCCAAGGAGATTATGGAAGAGTGGAGAAAGTAAGCAAGCAGGCCTGGTCTGTGTGCATTCATTTCTTTCTGCTCTCGACTGTGGATGTGTTGTGCCCAGCTGTTTGAAGTTCCTAGCTTGACCCCCACAACACACCAAATGATGGACTATAGAAACTGTAAACTAAAACATTCCCTTTTCTCCCCTAAGTAGGTTTTTGTCATGGTGTTTTATGACAGCAACAGAAATGAGATAGCCCCCTTGAAAAAACTTTTAGAAAGACAGCCAGTAGGGCAGGTCAATGGGCAAAAGCTTTCACCATTGAGCCTGAGTTCCTGAGTTTTGTCTTGGGATGCCCATGATTCAAAGGAAGAACTGACTCAAGCAAGTTGTCCCCTGACCTTCACAGATGCTCCACTGCACACAGCTTGTGCAAGCATTTTCACAAGACACACAAGTAAACAAATATGGGGGATTTTTTGGTAATTGTTAACAAGAATGTTCTGATTAAATATCTCGTGGGTAATTTATTTCAATTCATAATTGTTGTTGTTTAACTTAGCGGTTCCTATGTGCAATGAGTACTATCTTCTTAGAGGGTGAATGAGATAAGTTGGGGTAGCCTGGGCTATAAATTGTTTGCAATCTTACTCCAGGTAGTACTAAAGCATAGCCAAGTTCGGGAACTTTGGCAATATTTATCTTACCATAAAATAATTACCCAACTCTAGGGACAGAGTACTATCCAGACTTATTTTATTCATAGTTCTTCAAAGATAAAGGCAGATGGGGTGACCTAATAAAATATTACTGAACTAGCCACCATTTAGTGTGAACTACAACACACTAATGTGACTTTGCTGGGTGCTGAGAGTCGGTATGAATAATTGCATATTAGTACAGTACACGGTAGGAGAAAGGATTTGCCCTCCAGTTCTGTGCTTTACAGAGCTGCAAAATCAAAACAAAACTCACACAGACAGCAAGGGGAGTACAGGAGCCTACAAACAGAAAACTGCTTTCTGTGATGGTTTGATTATTACTCCTAACTGACCATCTTGTAACAAGCCAAGCTGGGAGGATATGAAGTGGTTGGTTCATTTAGCAGATCTAGTGCCACTGAGCAAGTTTGTCTAATCTGAGCAAGGAATGTCAGAGTTGGTATACAGTTGGTGTGCAATTGTAGTTATATGAGTAATTATTAGAATTATGGTACCCAAGGGCTGCTTATCTCTTAGCTTTCTTCTCTCAGACTTAGATCAGTGATAGTCAGGTGTGAATGGTTAGTGATTCTATCTTCTCATTCTTCCATTCATTCCATCTAGTTAATAGGGTATTTAGATTGGGAGATTTTTATGAGACCTAGCCTTTGTCCATTATCTGTATATACAAATAAGTATCTTATTTGTATTAGCATGTGATTATCAGAAATGCCTGAGCTACTTGGTATCAGAAGTTCTATATCAACTGCAATCCTAAATCTCCAACTTCTAGCTTTGGCCAGACGTCCTTCCACTGAGGTCTGTCGAGCACTTATCAATTATATTCAGTTTAATTTCAATTGCTATTTTTTTTCCTTATGCAGAATCCTGTGGGTGAAATGGCAATTGGTTGGTGTGATTTTTCAAACAGCTGGGTCAGTGACCATAGTAAGATTGAAATCTTGCCCTTCAACTATGCTCAAAATATTTAATAACATTTTCTATATTTATGGGGTCCATGCTAGATGCCTATGACTTAATACAAACCAGGCAGAGTTCTTATCTTTTAAGGAACTGAAAATGGAGGCTGTAAATACATTGTTAAAACACTAGCTTTGACTGTTCTTTAAACAGTAGTAAGTGGTGTAGAAATGCAGGAAGAATTTCAGAATTTTTAGAATACTTGGTGATAGCATCAGTGATCCAACTTTTGAACTTAGTAAGGAAAGTTCCAACAATAGCTACATTTAAAGAACAGTCTAGAAAACATAAAGTGCTTCCATGCGGGTTTTTATTAATATCAGCTTCAGAACTACTGGGAACTTGTTCCTCTTGTCCACCCCTATATTCCTGAAAACTTTTGTAAGACATAGAATCTGATATGCCCAAATTTAAGAGTGAAGGAAGAAAGAAAGCATGCCAGCAATGGGAGTAAATACACAGAGAGAGCACATTCAGACCAGATTCTCTTGGGATTTTGAATTTTGGATTCCCTAAGATAGGATTTCAATAAAGTCTTCCAGTGACTCTGTTGTAAAGATGCCGTAGTCTGTCCTAGATATAACCCCTAGTACGGCAGCTAGTACCCTTATAAATGTGCTATAGCTCAGGGTCTGGTTCACACTGTTGTAGGCTATCTAAAAAGGAAAAGAAAGAGAGAGAGAAAACACATCAAACTATACATTAGCTGAGACTGTTAAAGTGCTAGAATAATGATAGCTGATTAATTTATGAGAAATTACCATTGCAGATACAATAGTCGCTTTTCATGGCCAAACTGCTCTA
Organism: Dicrostonyx torquatus; assembly: GCA_028555095.1. Taxonomy (NCBI): domain Eukaryota; kingdom Metazoa; phylum Chordata; class Mammalia; order Rodentia; family Cricetidae; genus Dicrostonyx; species Dicrostonyx torquatus. The sequence goes on from JAQHUG010000034.1 coordinate 9,194,876, forward strand.
CTTTGGCAATTTAGCATATTACAGTGACTAAAAATTGTCATGGTGACCAGAAAACTCATGTCCCCATCATGAGACTATTTCTCTCAGCACAAGAAATCATGGCAGAGGGTTTGGTGACTCTAAAGTCAGATGTAAAAAAATCTAGGGGTGAAATGATGAATGGATCTCAGAGAAGAATGCCTGGTTCCAGTGTTTCCTTGGGACTTTTGTGACAATGGGCACAAAATGGGCAACATAACTTTACCACCTTACCAACAGACTCATAAAAAGAACCGTAATAACCAAAGGCCATCAACCGCAACACTACCTCCTGGACAGCATTTCCCTTCTTATTTCTAGTTTCTATTTAAGCAAGTCATAATCACATGTTGTCCAGCTGATGGATGGAACTATACATTCATCAAGTTTGTAAATGTACAGAAATAACCACTCACTAATTTGTAAATAAATTACCATTGCAGAAATGGCAGTATTCATTTTTCTTCATTCCCTTTCTCTTTTAAATTTTTTATTAAATAGATTTATTTTGCATGCAACTGAGTTGTGTAAGGACACCTCTATACAAGTATATACTATATGTGGGATATGTTATTGCCATGTCTCCCTATGCTCAACTTTCTCACCCATCCCTCTTTCTACTAGTTCCCTTTGTTTCTCTAGAGTCTAGACAGCTCCACCATAATCAATTCTCATGATCAGCCTGCTCTGTCTCATATTGTGAATTATATGATTTCAAAGGGATCAGGACAATTTTATTTGAGAATCAACTGTGGATTCACAATGTAAATATCCTCACTTATCAGTCACATGAGAGTTTGAGACTTTTTTGTTTGTTTATTTCTCTGATTATTTGTAAATGTGCTCATAAAGACAATAAATGACCTATCCAAGTGAACACAGCAGTAGAGGATAAAATGAAGATTTTACTACCCAAGTCATTTCAAATGCATCTGTGACAGCCACTGGATGTTGACTTCATACCATCAACTTGTGAGGAAAAATCATTCACCTTTAGGCTGGAGATGGTGGTGTACACCTTTAAACCCAGAAGTTGGGAAATGTAGTAATTTCTCTGTGATTCCGAGGCCAGTTTGGTCTACATAGTGAGTTCCAGGACAGCGACAGCTACATAGTAAGACCCCATCTCAAAAAAATAATATATTCACATTTTACCAGATTACTAAAAATTCTAAGAAGCTGGAACTAGATGGATTAGATGGTGTGAACCACATGGGTTCTCAAATTGAGTATCATGTGAGATAGGGTGAACCAAAGTTTAGGAGATGGGTGGGGTTGAATTGAAAAACATTTCCTTTCCTCAAATACTAGAGCACAGAGAGCAAACAAACATATGGTGTACAAGTCACTCCCTCCTCCACAGACATGGCCTAATTATTTTGCAATAAGCCCAAATATAACCCCAATGCCTTTCAAAACACAGCAATGTGCAACAACTTATAGTCAGTCACATTTAGCAGCAAGACAGACTACACTCGCCATGCCTGAATTGGAAGTTGAGTCTACAAGGCATTGAATAGACTCAATGTACTGATTTCTCTAGTAGGAAAAAAAATGATAAATAAAGTGAGGTAAATGTTACTGCCTGGTAAAATTCATAAGAACCCAGTTTAAGTACTACTTTCTTATGTCCCTACTTCCTTTCTCCTTTCTTTTCCTCTCTCCTTTCTCTTTTCTTTCTTTCTTCATATGTATGTGATAGACATACAGAGAAGTGATAGATGATAAACAGATATAGGATGGATAGATAGATAGATAGATAGATAGATAGATAGATAGATAGATAGAAAATGGCTAGATAGATAGATTGATACATTGATAGATAGATGATTGATATTTAAGTACATATCCAAAAATATAGGTAATGGCAAATTTTTTAACCAGTAGTCTTCACACACAGCAGAAGGGGGTGTCTTTTCAGACCCACTGTTTCCATAGCAATGCTCTGTTCCTGCCCAAAGCTAACAGCATCAAAAGTATTAGCAAGTAATATCTGCAGGAATCTGCCTAAGATTCTTTAAGAAATAGTTCATGCTTGACTCAACTTCTGCAGCCAGCAGTTCCTGAGAATAATGTGAAGGAACTATTCTTGCTCAATCATGTTTCTACCATACCACCAACCCTACAAAGAAAGAAACAGAGGAACTCACCCAGCTCCTTCTACCCACATATGTCTTGCTTCTGAACCTAGGCAGGGAGAAGGAAGGCCTCCATCTCTTGAGTCCTTCCATGTGAGGCTGGACCAACCCCATGGAGGCATGATAGCTTGGTCATTTGTTGAACATCCAACAAAAATTAAAGTCACTTTATCTGTTCAAGAATCCATTTGCACACTTAGAAATTTAGTAGCTCATTTAGCAAGCATTTGCCAAGGGCCCATGCTTTTCCAGGCATCCTGCTAGCAACCCTGGGTATAGAGAGTAAGAAAACAATTCCTACCCTCAGGGAGGTCAGTGGCCAGTTGAGCAGATGATGGTTAGAATGCTGATTGATGGCAAAACAAAAGACTGCAGTGCAATGTGGAAGTCTGGTAACAAAATTAGGCAAAACTGTAGCAGGGAGGAGGAACACAGAGAAAAGAGCTCACAGCTCTTGCCAAAGGCATTTGTATGTGGGACACCTTTTAAGACGCGCAAACTTTGCAAAGTGTGTAACTGTTTCTCTCCAAAGTATTATTAAAGCCCTGGGAGAAATGCTGTATTCCCCAGTCCAAACAGGAGTGAAGTTCTGCCCCGCAGCCGTTCCCACAGTCACACTGATAGGGAGCTGCTCTGCTCTACTGCTTAGCTCTGTTAAGGACAGCATTGATAGGAGAGGAAATAATGCAGAGCTCAGAGTAAAGGAAGAGGCTAGAATAGAACCACTTGCCTGGATAATAACTACGTTTATGTATCCAGAAAACTTCAAAGCATCTACTAAAGTGTTGGGCTGTTGAATAAGAGACTATAGTAAGCCCCAAGGTTTTCCTTCATCCAAACAGCAGTCAGAACATAGTATGTGATGCTGTTATTTACCATAGAGTATCAAGAAATGAAAAGGAAATGTCTGATACTTCTGATGGTAACAATGGTGTAAGTGATTTTGAACAAACACTCTCTGTGAAAAACAAGCTTCTAAAAATGGCAAGCACTTTGCCCCATAGAACTCAATGAAGACAGTGCCCATCTCAAAGAGATATGGAGGTGAAGGATTGTCTTAAATAAATTGCATTTTAAAGGAATTATTACACCCGGGACTGTACAGAGACAATTAAAAATGAAAAGAAGCCTTTCAAACCTTCATGTGAAATAAATACAACTACTTTGCAGAGAATGCAGGCGATTTCTTATGGAATATGAAAGATGATTTGTCAGGTAGCAGTAAAGATCCCAATGTGTGCAAAGTAATACAGGCATGTTGAATGTAGCATGGTCTGTGGTGACAAGAAACAAACAAACAAAACATGTCTATCCCCTCAGTAAGATAAACTGTAATGCATGAATACAATGGAATCCTCTGTGACTCTGTAATATACCTTTGCTCTGTATGTCTTAATATGAAAGTAAGCAATAATAAGCATAATGTCTTATTTACTAATTTGTACATGTGACAGGTTGGATTTCTTGCCAATAAACACAATGATAATAGAGGCATTCATCTCTACATCTATGTATCTATCTATTTATCCCTCCTTTCTTTTTGTTCTCTCTGCTGCATCCTCAGTAAACTGAACAATGCTTGAGAGGTAGTCAGTGCACAGTACAATGAATGAATCAATTTAAAACTCTGCCTTGTGTCCAGTACATAGTAAATTCTTAATATTACACACATGATTAAGAGGGCAGTGAGAAAAGAGGAAAAGCCTTACAAAACAAGAAGAGACAGATCCTGCAGCCTGTGCTGTCACAATCCACCAGAGTAACCGCTTTCCAAACCCACTGCTGAAGTGCTGCAGGGCCCGGGGTGAACTTCCCTCCGCTAATGCCCTTTCCTAGAATATGGCTCTATTAAAAGACTTAGCGAGTCAGCACCACAGCGGATACTCCATTTCCTCTCTGGGCCCATTCTTGAGAGGTCAGGCCCCACTGACTTCCCATTTCCCATCTATGGTCACAGTTCACTGTTCTTCCCCCCATCACAAGGAGTGCCCAGGACGATTACATCACTTGCCTCCTACCGCTTCTGCCAGTTTTGCAACAGAGAAAGATCACACTCTCTGCTTATGTGTGAATCTGTCAGACAACTAGCCTGACACGAAGAAATTACTCTGGATTTTCTTTCGAGTGTTTATTTCTTGGTTTGTTTGGTTTTTATAGATAAATGATAAGTTTATATAAAGCTGCAGATTCCTCATGACAACACCGTAAAATGGACAGCAAGGAAACTGAGCCCTACTTCTGAATGAAGTCCTTGAGGACAAAAAGTTTAGAGCATAACAGACAAGGGCTCAAACCATAGTCAAGTTAACTCCAAAGTTTGATCTTTAAATTTGAGCCAGAGTTTATTCCAGACTTGCAATTTCAGTACAGTTCTTTTCTCATTGCTGATGGTAACACCCCAAATCACCTTCCTGGAGAAGGCAGGGGTGAGACTATAAGACACAGTGGGTATGAGTTTTCACATGTGACAGAGAAAATCCCAACTCTCTGATTAGGACAGACTTCTGCAAACTTATTCCTAGGAGGCTATGTAAAAGAGAGACATCTAGAGAAATCTTGTGTGTTCAAACCACAATGTGATAAGAAAAGTCCCTTTATTTATTCAGAACAGCAAGACTGATGGATGATGCAACAAAAGTAAGAATGAGAAATGACCGAGGGAGCTCACTAACCAAAGTGCGGAGCTCACTGGTGCCTTGAAGCTTCCACTAGCCTTTGGAAATTAAAAGTTATTGCAATAATTTCATTTCCCTCTAGTTGTGAATTACTGTATCTAACAAAGTCTCCATAGATTCATCTATAAAAAGCACTTGGAATCACTCAAGTTAAACCATAAAGCCTTATTTCTAGCTAAGTAAATATAAACTTCAAATTCAGAAACTTGTTTAAAATGTTCTTACCTCCAAAATAAAAAGTGTGCTCACTCTTTTGTAGTCAGAAGGATACAAGTCAAAATTAAAATGACATAGCTTTGTCTAATTAGATTGGCTTTAAGGTACTCTAAAAGACACACTTCTATTCAGAGCAAAGCATTCATAAAATGGCTTTTACTGGGTGCTCAGAGGGTCGTGTGAGCCACTGTAAATGTCCTGCATTTGTTCTCACAGTTTAATCTCCCTGCAGCTTTGTGAAATAGCTATGGTTTTCAAAGCTGGCTTCAAGATAAAGAAAAAAATTACCTAAGGGCAAGGATATTAAGAAACTTACTTAGGGTCATGTTGTAGGGGGCTGCCTGTTGGTTTCCTGGGTGTACAAACTCCTGAAACAACCACACAAAACCTGTATTATTTACAATACTGTTTGGCCAATAGCTTAAGTGCACTTCCAGCTAACTCTTATATCATAGACTAACCCATCTTCATTAATCTGTGTATCGCCATGTGGCTGTTACTTACCAGCAAAATTTCGGCATGTCTGTCTCTAGTAACAGCTACATGGTTTCTCCTTGACTCTGCCTTCTTTCTCGCAGCATTCAGTTTAGTTTTCCCTGCCTACCTAATTTCTGCTTTGCACAGGCATAAGATAATTTCTTTGTTAACCAATGGTATTTATAGCAAACAGAGGGGAATCCCACAGTGTCCAACGGCTTTATAAGATGTCTAGCACATTATACAGCATAAGTTTTAAAATGCAAGTGACTTTGGGCCCGTTAATTATCATTTTAATGGTTAGGTAGTGCAGAGATAACCGTTAGAAAAGACAGCTTACTCCAGCATACCCTCGAAATAACAATTTATAGCAATAGTAAAAGCTATGAACAAAATGTTCAAAACAATTGAGAAAATTTCTATTATTTATTCAACAAAATTATTTGACATTTTCTAAACTGTGTTAAGGAAGAGTTTTAATAACATGATAAAACACCCCATTACAAATTCAGGAGAACTAAATAGGCATCCATGCTTCATCTACCATACTATGTCACACTAAACATGCCACACTATAAATGACACATAGTATTTACATGGTGTGTCTATTAGTCAATATTAAATTCTCAGTCTATTCTATGTGATAGTAAAGTATTTAAAATTGTGAGGTGTTAAGAAAGCCTTCAAATAGTTGTTAAGCTATGTGGGCCTCTGTCAAGATCTGTGTGATGCCAGGAACAAACTTAAATACTGAAAATCATTATAAAACTTTATATGAATCATGAAATCTTTATAAACTGTAGAATTTTTGATTCATATGTTACATGAGTTGCATTTAAGTGATAACATAGAAAAGGATGAGTCTGTTTATGTAGATAGAGATATTCTCCCTCCTACTGGTCCCCTGGACTAGTTTTTCTCCACCCATCTGTTCCCAAAGCCAATTATGAAATAATCACTCTGAGGCTTATTATCAGTTACAATTATTTAGCCAGTGTCTTAAGCTTCTTACTGGATAGCTCTAACTATTACACTAACCCGTTTCTATTAATTTGTGTATTGCTGTGAGGCTGTGGCTTACCAGTGTGGCATGTTAGTCCTTCAGCGGCTACATGGAGTCTCCTTCAACTCCGTCTATTCTCTCTCTCTATCTGTATTCATATTTCCTACCAGCTTTACTCTGTTAAGCCACTGACCAAAGCAACTTTATTCATCAACCAATAAAAGCAACACATATACAGAAGGACATCCCATATTATGTTTAAGTGGTGGCTCACACCTATGATCCCAGCACTCAGGAGGCAGAGGCAATCAGATCTCTGTTATTCAAGGCCAGCCGCATCTACAAAGAGAGTGCCATGACTGTTACACAGAGAAGCTCTGTCCTGTAAAACCAAAAGAAAAAAAAAAAAACATGTGTGTGTGTGTCTGTGTATGATACATGTATACATATGAGAAGGTACACATACCTATGTGTGTAGAGACCAGAGTTCAAAATCAAGTATTGTCCTCAGTCAATATCCACCTTCTTTTTTGTAGCAGTCAATAATTTAGTGCTTACCAGTTCACTGTATTTTCTGCCTTGCAAGCTCCAGAGAATAACCATTCTTACTTACCACATCCCCCTCCCATCCCTATTGCTGGGGTTACATAGTTACAATACCACACCCATATCCTCATTCTTACACTGCAAATACTTGAGCAATTAAGCCATCTCCTCCACCCCACAGTGTTGATTGTTAAAGAGTGTAATATTTGAAGTGGTACCATGTGCACATCACTTGTTTTATCAGTGTAACAGTATGGCATTTTTCTTCCTTGTTTTTCACAATTAAGTATAGTTAGTATATTTATATGTTTTCCTACTGTAGAGGGCATGAATTCCTTATGCTCACATATAGCACTAGGGAAACCTGGAACATTAAATTCACAAATGTTTCTCTTCAACGGGAATGATTTACGCTTCTTTTCGGCCTAGAAAAGCTGGAATTAAACACAGTTAATAAATTGATCATCTTTTGTTATCTATACAACCAGGCTTCATCGGAAGCCCCTGAACTATTATGTTTATCCCAGACACCTAAGCATTGTTTCGCAGTCAACAGAACCCATTCTTATGAAAAGGAACTCATGTACTTAGCAAAAGAGTCCACTGTTATGTTTCTTCGGGATCCTTCCTCCCTAGACCCTGATGCTGAGTATTGGTCCTCTGTCAAAAGAAGCCATTCTTATGGAAGAGGGCATAGGTACTTGCATAAGGTTTGGACTTTGCAAAAGAGTTTCAAAGTAGTCATGCCCTAAGCTTTGCTGTGATAATTGTCACCAGGAATTTCTTTTTCAAAGATGTACTGTGCTTATAGGTGTCAAAAATAAAATGCTCAGGGT
>JAQHUG010000034.1:9234804-9253297 GCA_028555095.1 Dicrostonyx torquatus
TGATAAGAAACCTACTCTACATAAAAGGTTCAAGGAGGGGTTTATGGAGCTATAGATAGAGCAATAGGGGGAATCTTCCAGGGCAGGTGACATCAGACCTGGACCTAGCAGAACAATTGTCAGTCTGCATCCAGACAGAAGACACATTGGATAGCAATTTCATTCATAACGCACGTAAAAATAGGGAAAGCCTATATTTGATGCCCAATTTGTTGAACTTCATGATACCAAAACTTGGTGTGACTAAATGTCTGTGTGAACTAAGATTATGAAACTTATTGCTAGTAAGTACAGTGTCATTCTATCTAAATTGCTTCTTTTACCCAACGAAAAAGAAAGTGAATTGAGACCTAGAAATCTTAAGTGGTGATAGATTTAATTTTTCTGATTGCATTAAATGTTAATCTGCTTATTCCAAAACACTTTGTGCTACCCTGTGATAGCAGTGCCATAATGTCAGAGATCTGGTATCTGCTCTAAGCAAGACTAGATTTCTTCTAACCAAGCTTGTTGCCAACAAATGAGGCGTTTCAGAAATGTATCTGTAAACTTTCTGTAAAGTCTGGGGGGAGTGCAGAACTGACATTAGAAAAACAATGTCAGAAATTCCACAAATACTGTGGGCACATAAGCTATAAGGAATTGACAGGATTGAAAAGGTGAATAAGAGTTCACTTTGGCCTGTAGTGGGAATTACTGTACAGAAATTGCCTTCAGAGAGATTCTCAGATCCCAAAATTATGTGGCTTGAATTGGGAAATAATAAGATTGATGGTAAAATTATATTTTAGGTACATCAATTTGTTAAATTCAAACATGCTAGGGGTCACTCAAACATGCACACATGTATGTGCATATGCGTATGCAGCTCCCATGCACAATAATTCTGAATCCAGATGTTTTGGGATTCAAATCCAGCCCCTGTATGCGCTTGCTAGTTGTGTGACATGTGGCAATCATTTAACTTCTTCTGCCTTAACCCCTCTTGTAAACAACGAAATTCGCGTATTTTGGAATGGCTGCAATGATTAAATGAGACAATGCATGCAGACTTGTTTAGAGCAGGCCCTACAACACAGCGAGGACCTCTAAGTGTTTGCTGTCATAATAGTTCTGCCTTTCATTCTATTCCAATAACTCATTCCCTTGAGTGAGGACGATGTAGGCTACAGGAATCTGACATTTCCTAAGCCTTTCTGCTCCAGCTTGTCTCCTGGCATAGGGATACAAACCCCTGAGACTGCAATCTTCTAGCCCAAAGATAAACTGCATACAAATGCAAACTTGAGGAGATGAAGGTTACTTGAAATACATATGACTTTTCTAGTAAAGGCTCACCTTGAAAGCATAACTTCTATAGGCTGTCTGCGAAGTAACATGATTACTGAAAAGGACCCTGGACCAGGAGTCAGAAATTGATAGTCCTGGTCCAACTTGGCCATGGCCACCATCTGTGATCTGAGGCAAATCACTCATCACTATATCTTATTTTCCTCTCCTGTAAAAAGGAAGACACTGTCACCTACAATTCCTCTCTGCTGGGGCTATCACTAGGATCAAATTAATGTGAAATGGCTTTGAAAAAAAAAGAAATAGACAAGAGAATGGAGGTAGGAGGGAAAGAAGGAAGGAACAAGAACAAAGGAAGGATTCAGAGAAAGGGAAGAAGGCAGGAGGAGAAAAAGGGATGGAAAGAGGGGAGAGATGTGAGGGAGGGAATATTGTGATTATTGTAATGCAAAAAGAAGAGTTTTTTAAAACTGTTGAACTAACATTGGCGGGAGTGGGGGGTGGGGCATGAGTAATTCAAGTTCTATTTCTCTATGACCTTCAGTGAGAAAGGACAACTGTGTGATGGCCCTGCTCTGTGTCCACTCTTCTTGCTAATCCCACCAACCTAATGAGAGGAGAGAGTTTAGGAGAATCAGGCTTACGCTTTTTCTATATAGAACCATTGCTTGTCGATGCTTCCATAGCCTTTAAGGAAAGCCTTCACCAAGTCAGAGTTGGTGTGAGATAGCCCAAGAACCTCCACAGGCAGAACATGCTTTCCAACTTCCTCATGTTCCTCTTTAGGAACAAAGTGTCCACAATTCATATACTCTCCTCCTCTTTCTGGAACCAAGGACACCTCCCTGAAAGGACTGCTAGGAAATAGTAGAAGGAAAAAAGCTGTAATCTTCTGCTCTTTTACATAATAATTCATGATTAAAATTGGCTAATATATCCGATTATAGTATTCCACCACATTGTTATTAATTAACACCAACATCATTGTTTGTTTTAGTATGTATAAATTAAAACTTTATCAATCATTAAAAACAAACGTGAATTTTTAGGGTATTACTTTAGTACTATAAAATGGTATCAATTCATTAACTTATTCAAATCTCAGAATGGCTTTGTTTGGTGTTCAGGGAAGTTAGGATCTTTTGGATAGAGGAAGAAGTTAATGTCTGGAGAGGTGAAATCATCTTTGAGACCTGTATGACCTAAAAGATGTTAAATATTTCTCTAGCCTTTGTTTTAAGTCTTTCACAAATGGCAAATTCATTCCATTATCTCTGTCTGTACTGAACCAACCCTGTGCCACTGTAAATCACCCTTGCACTATAGAATCCTAATTTTGATTTTTTGGAAGTATTAAAGGTTACCTACAACTTTAAAATGAGAACACACAAGAGAAAATACACCTTCCTGTCCTTTCAGATGACTCATGCTCCCAAGATACAGCACAAGTCTCGCTATGCTGGAAGAGTCTAAGCTAACTAGGCATTGTTCATCCATAGATTCCACATTTGTCTAGCAAGAGAAAAGCCAGGTTTCATGAAAAAATTAAGTAATCACAAGACAGGTCAGAGAAGTTGTCTTTCTGGGAGCAACAGAAGTCAGACACACCCAGCTCTGTAAATTATCATGTGCTTTCCTCAGGATCTATACCACAACATTTTTCTGTTGGGCTTGACCTTAACCCTTAGACTTGGCTCCTCCTTGGGCTAAAAATATTCATGTCCACCTTCGTGTCCACCTTCCTCACTTTGGAAAAACATTACAATTCTTTACACCTGTCTGAGAGTCTGGTCATCTTCACCTGGGTGGGTCAATTTACTGAAGTTTATTTAAAAGTAGAACCTTTGTCTTCATCAACACAAAATAACTAGTTCCTGGAAAACTATCAGAGGATATGCTCTACTAACGTTGGAAAATTAAAACTATAAGACTTAAACTTCCAATTAGAAACTACAAACAAGGAAATGTAGTAGGAAGGGCATAGTTTTTTCAATCAAAGAAAGCAAGTTTCTCTCAACTATGTGCTTTAATTTGTATCTATAAGAACATCTTTTCCTGAATGATGACTCTTAGACAATCCTTTCACCTCACTCATTTCAAATGATCCATTTAACTAAGCATCCATTCAATAAACATGTTCTGAGTAACTACTATACTGAAAGCACTCAGCCTGGAGTTCAGGAAAGACCAGGAGGAAAAAGTTCAGAGTTCTGTGGAACCCTATACAAGGACACCTAATCAAGTTTAAAGATGAGGAAGATTCTCTGAAATCTTGGATTTAAGATAAGGTCCAGGAAATGAACAGAATTTAGTTAGAGGAAAAAGAAAGAGACGAGGAGGAGGATGAAGGTGAGGAGAACATTCCATGTAGATAGAAAAGAAAATGTGACCATTACATGGTGAGGAAGAGTGGCCCATTTTTAATAAAAAGAAATCCAGAATGAATTGAATGTTCAGAAGAGGAGGTGTGGCTGGGAACAGAGCTATAGAACCAAGTCACTGGTTTGTGGCAAAATGAGAAAGGGTTCATTTTATTCTAAGAAAAACCATAAAAAGACTTTATTTGGGATGCTAGATGTACTATTGAGTTAAAAGTTTTAAAAGGCCCCTATATAATCTCTAGTAAGAGTTCTGAAACAAAGCAGACAGACGACAATGCAAAGAGCTGAGAAATAAGAAGACTGGTCATATGAGAAGTGATAGGGATAGAGAGAAGGGAACATATTTGAACCTCACTTGGCAAAGAAACGGCAAGACTTAATGAGTATCATAGAGTAATTAGAAAAACACAGAGAAAAGACAAAAGGGACAATGAGGACCAGAACTGAGTAACTGAGTGATGACTGACTCCATTCACTAATCTTGAACATAATAGATAAATAAAAGGATGCTCATGAAGGGTAGAGGAATAACTGGATGGAAGAAAAGGTTGCCCAAACTAAGTTAAGGGCAAATTATCCAGCATAATACACCAGGGAGTAACAGAGATGAGTTTTCTGTTAGTGGGAGTTCAGATCCCAGAGTGCTACCATGCTTCACTGTTTCCACTCATCCTATGGGCTTTGGGCTCCTCATCCAATGCGCAGATGTAATGATGCCAACCTTGCATATGGTTTTTATACCAGTCATTAATAGTATATTTTTCCTAAGAGGATTTCCAGATATCTAATTCTGTTTTAATAGTTCCCAAATTTTTTACTTCCCTCCATCAACGCAAACCTCCAAACAGATTCAACAGATTCTGTGGGTTGTTTTCAGATAATACTGAGATATGGATAGGTAGATAGATAGATAGATAGATAGATAGATAGATAGATAGATAGATAGATAGATAGATAGACAGACAGACAGACAGACAGACAGAGCTTGAGCACTGGGCTGAACTGTGGGAATCCTGTTGAGGAGGACGGGGGTGGGGGTGTGAAAGCCAGGGGGGTCAGGGTCATCATAAGGGAACCCACAGAAACAACTGGCCTGCTCATGGAGCTCACAGACTATGGACTGATAGCTAGGGAGCCTACATGGAACCAGCCTAGGTCCTCTGCATATCTGTGATGGTTGTGTGACTTGGGATTCCTGGCAATAGGAACAGGTCCTGTCTCAAACGCTTTGGCTGGCATGTGGGAACCTGTTCCTAGTGCTGGGTTGCCTTGCCCAGCCTTACTACAAGGAGAGAAGTTTAGTCCTATCTCAACTTGATTTGACATGCTTTGTTGGTACCCTTTCTGAATAGAGGTGGAGGAGGGGTGGCTTATAGAAGGGGGACAAAAGAGAGGTGAAGGAGGGGATAGGAGAAAGGGGGGAAAAAACTGTGGTCAGGATGCAAAATAAAAGAAAAATTTAATTAATAAGAAAGGATTGGCCCGGTGGTGGTGGCGCACGCCTTTAATCCCAGCACTCTGGAGGCAGAGGCAGGTGGATCTTTGTGAGTTCGAGGCCAGCCTGGTCTACGAAAGCTAGTTCCAGGACAGGCTCCAAAGCTACAGAGAACCCTGTCTCGAAAAACAAAACAAAACAAAAATAAAAAGGATTAAGCTTCAATATTGTTGCTTATGAATATGTCCCATGCTGTGTGATGATGAATTAAAGAAGAAAACTTGTGTCATTGATTAAACCATTTGATTGCATGGGGTGTTTCATATGGCCTAGAATCACTCATCAAAAGGCTAGGTATTTAACACTGGACACCTATTCCAACTTGTGCTTGTCCCTGCCCACAGCTAGCCAGGTGATCTCATCACCCTCCCCAGAATGAGCTAAGGGATTCTCTCCTCCCTCTTCTACTTAAGAGAGGAAGGAAGGCTTTCCTGGAGATGTCAGCAGGCATCACTTCATTTGTGGCAGTTGCTGTGGATTCTGTTCCCATCATATGCTCTCATTTCCAGAATCTGGAATCCCTAGCTTCTTGCTTCCTGTTTGTTACTTTGCCTCTGTATCATTATTCTCCCTCTGCTCCACAGCTGTCCTCCCTTAGTGCTCTTCATCTCCACACTCTGCCATCTTGCCAGCTGCCTGCTTATCACTATTTCAAAACTTTCCACTCTTTCTTCTGCCTGTATCTCTATTTGCTTGCATTCACATGCTAAGCATCATGCCCAACATCCTGCCCTTCTCTCTCCTCAAAGAATCTTTCACCCATAACACACAGAGAGACACCATGGCACCAAATGATGACAGTTAAATTTGCACTTTTTTTTTTCATTTCCTCCAAGCTCCATTAGTAGCACAGAAGCTGGTTAGAGGCCTATGACTTTAAAAGCTCACATAACATATTGTCTTGCCTACTAGGCTTCATGGTCTACTACTACTCAAAGGTAGGAACCCTCCTTCCCTGTGAATCCCTAGAGCCAACCACACAAGTTATCAAGTAAGAGTCACCAGAAAAGACTTATCTCAGGGCTGGAATGGCAGTTCAGTGGGTGAAATGTTGTCTTGCAAACATGAGGACCTGAATTCAGTCCTCCAAAAGCAAAATCCATGCTTTAAAAGGAAAGGGTGTGTGGTACATTAATAATCCCAGCATAGATAGGGGGCAGCGATAGGTTAACTAATGGTTCACACTAGCCAGTCAATCTAGCCTATTTGACAAGTTATAGGCCAATGAGAAACACCCTATCTCAAAAACAAGATAAAAAAAAAAACACATGAAAAACAACATCCATGGCTGAACAGTGGTCTCAACACACATATGCATACATGCACCTACACATGCACAACACATACACACACAAACACACACACACACACACGACTTATCTAAATCTAATTCTGTAGCCTGGAATAATTTTGAATGCCAAAATGAATTACATTTAACAGAAGGTAGAAGTTAGAACTTATGCCCATCAATTGTGTCAATTATTTGTCCTTGATGAATTATTCAGAACCTTTAGACATGCATTTATCAGGGCCCACCAAACAATATCTAAAGATTAGATGGTTTTTCAGAAGACAATTCCTGTCTTTTTACTCCTTCCCAAGAACAATCCCATGACTAGAGTCAAGAGAGTGAGGAACTGGACTTTATTTTCAAATGAGCAAATCACTTTTCAACACGCCATTGTCATAGGACTCTTGCTTTCAGCTCTCATTTCAGAGAGAATATGGAAAGAGGAGTAGCGAGGAAGCCACATGCTACTTAGAAGATGGTAGATTCTTAGTCATTGCACATTCAACAGATAACTTACAGATGATTCTGAGACATCTCTCGCTCCATTGTAATCATTACTGATGCCCATTGTTGCGGGGGCGGCATGATTTAGTGTCTTTAGAGGCTGAGAACAGTCAAGATCTGACTTTCCAACTTAGTTCTGATTTCTGACCAGTTCTGCATTTCTAGAAACTTAATCTCCTTGAACACAAGCGTATGAAAAACTATTGATACTTTCTCTCCCACCACTCCCAATCCCTGGTTACTTTAGTACGTTCCAGCTTGCCTAGAGCTGAAGACAGTTACCCATTACATAATACAGAAAGTACAAGGTTCAGGTCAACGGGGCAAGTTCTTTTTCAATTGTGTGTCTGCTGGAACCAGTATGTTATTCCCACAGCCACTGTTTCTTTAAGGACTGTAAGAACATAATGACCTCTTCTCTCATATGGTTTGATGGAAGTCACATGGTACCACATTTAGCTTCACAAATATTATTGCTACCTATTTAAACACTATGAGGAGCTGCAATATAAAAGTGCTAGAAATATTAACATATCAGGAGGAATAAGAGCATAGACCAAAAGTCAAAAACTGGCGGGAAAAAAAAAGGCTCATGGGAACCACCCAGCTAGAAGATGTGTTTAATTTGGCCTACATACTGTTTTTATGTACTGGGGCCAGCACTTAAAAATAAAATAAAGATATCTTATTTTTTAGAAGAAAGAAATTAAAAAAGAAAAACAAAATTCCAGTGTCTCTTGGAATCTAGAGTTTTGCAACAGAAGTTTGCTCCCCTAAGCAGGAACACTTGGCTGGAGTGGAGAAACACCTGCCCTTTCCCATGAGACATGAGCTATGGAGTTTGCTGTCACCCCCACCTCTCACAGGTGAGTGTGCATTCACACACACCCAGTCACTCACTTTACTCACTGAAAGTGGTTCCAGACACTAACTGTCTCATGACCTTCCTGCCATAGCTGAAGTAGTCACAGTGAGAAAAATTCTAGGTTGGAATTCTCCCTTCTCCATTAAATGCCTATGAAACTGGACATACAATTAGCCTATCTGAAACTCTCAATATTCATGCTTCTTGATAAGAATACAAAACTATAATGCAGATATGTAGATTTTTATGAGTTATATATACTTGTATAATGTCAGATGTGTGTATTAGACATATATATGTATATATAGTTATTTAGAGTTGCCATATTGCTTAAATTTGCATCTATATCAGAAAATTGTTAAAAGGAAGGTAATAGCTAACAAGAGAAAAGTAGGCAGTGGGGAAAAGATATTTTCTGATGAGCAATTTCAATACAAGCAACATTAGCTGTATGTAAAATGACTTGCTTGCTCCTAGAGTTTAAATGAGTAACAAAAATAAATAATAGCACATCACAATAGACAGGCTGTCTTTGGGAACTTTCAACTTTTGATGGGTGATTACAGTGTGGGCATGTGTCTATGTGCATGGATGCTCACATGTGTGCATGTATGTGTGATTTCCCCATCGGTTCTTTTCGTTTTCTCCTTATGTGGTCTTTTTCTCAATTTAAAAAAAGACTATATATGCTTCAGCATTTGGGATCAATTGGATCTCACTTTCTATGAAATTCCCTCTATCATCCTCAGATTGGTTATCGACTTCCTCTTTCCCACTTCCTCTGCCTGAAATTCCCCTGTACCATTGACAGCAAGTCCATAAAGCAGTAAGCTACTGTACTTATATATTTCTTTCAAGATTTTGAAGCCTCCAGGGTCAAGGTGGTGTCTGAAGGTGATTTTATGCCTAAGCCACAGTAGTAAGGTTGTTGGTCAATAATTATTTTGTCTGTTCTTATGAAAGTAGTCTTTGGGTTATATTAAAATATTTGGATAAAGCAGAATACCTTCCAAGTCATGGGCAGGCCTCATTCAATTAGTTAAGGGCATAAAAAGATTGGGCTCCCCTTAGACTCGATGCATGTGACTCGAAGGATGCTCTGTTAACTTGAATTTCCCCCGCAACTGTGACCTACAGCAAGCATTCACTTGGGAGCTGAGAAAAAAGTCAACAAATAATTGGGTTATGAAATTGGAAATGAATCTTGTGATGGAACAAGATTCTCATTGCATGAAAGATTAAGCGATATTACTTCTAAACTCTCCTCCATATTAACCACTGAGAAGCAGATCGCTTCATAGCCTTCCTTCGTCATAGTTAGGTGTGTAATTCTCTAATCTTGCTCTGAAGTTGAGCATTCTCTGTGAAGAGCGAACATAAGGACAGCCTCTTCCATGCTCCTGTGCTAGCACAGGGTCTGATGCTTCATAGATCCACAGCAAATGCTTCAGCCACTCTGTATTGCATTGGTCCAACTTAGCCATCTCGCTCCTCTCTAAGCACCCCAAAATGACCTTCCATACCTCCCAGGTCTACTAATAAATAATGAGCTGGTTTTGTCATAATTTTCATAATTGTTTTTAATGCAATCTATTGATTTTTGCATAGCATTTTTAATAAAAATCCTTTCTGGAGACTCTCAGCGCCAGACATGAGTAACATTAAAATATTATAAATGGGGGATGGCTTGAGAGTGATTTTCTTTTTAACTAATTGAATAGTGATTAAATTAATGAAAGAAATCAGGACATCTAAATTGAAATTTTCAAGCTTTAAAAAATTACATAGGGTGAATTAAATTTGTTCATTGTCTCGCTCTTCACAAAACCCTGCACTATCTCACAGCACTTAACAGCATGGGCTGGGTAAGACACTGGGGTTACTCAGTCTGTTTCCTTGAGTTAGCATCGGCCCACCCTCCCATCATGTTGAATGTTCAGGAATCGCTGCTGTGAGTTTTAAATATGTGAACTCATTAACCTTCTTCCCAAGCCCAAGAACTCCCCAGGTACTATTATTTTCTTCATTAAAGATAGGGGGTGAAGACAACTAGGCTAGGCAGCCTGTGTGAAGTCAGACAGTTGATTCACGTAGCTACCAAGTCTGAAACTGGAACACTGAAGGGTCTGGGTGAGCCCAACATCCATGCTCCTGCACCTAGCTCTCTCTAGCACCCATTTTATCAATTTTCACGTGCAACCCCCCCCCCCCGACAGAGGCCTGTAACCGTGAGTGCATCTGAATGGCATTTTACCCTAAACTAAGCGTCTTGGGAAGAGCAGATGGAAGATCCCTTCAGCCTTAGCTGAACAGCCACGACGGCCATGCAGCCTATCTCTTCACCTGCCATGCGTGTGGAAGTTTTATTACTTTTGCAGCTGCAGGTGAATTCCTGAGCCCAGTAAGCACACTGAAATTGCAGGAAAAGCAGAGGGAGGCCAGGCCAGATTTCTAACAAGACACACACATTTTTAACAACATGTGGCCTCCAGTGCTCCCCTCACTGGGACCTCTGATCCTCAGGCATTCGAAGCTCAACTTCAAATGATTTGGCAATTTTAATTGAAAGGTGATTTGGTCCTTTTTCAAAAAGTACTAAAAGGTAATAATAAAGGAAAGACTATAGGCTCAAGAACCATTCTATCTGTGTGAGACCAATGAAAGTCTAAAATGTTTCCCAGCAAGATCCATTTGCTCAGCTATTAATATACTTTATTATTTTTCCACTACGGCAAGCGTCTAGCATTCCTCTAGCTGGTATTTCTCTTAGGTGGAAAAAAGAAGTCATTATCATTTCAGGCATCAAAAATCCTGCTTTTCCCTCAGTTGAACATTTTTTAAAAAGAAGGCAAAAGCAGGCTTAACTGTATGAAAAAAAATCTAAATGAAATATGTGAGTTAAATCATGGGCCTGTTGTCACACTTACAAGATTAATTAAAATCAGAAAGAACAGATTTATAAAATTCCCCTACGAACTGACCCTAAAGAACAGGAATATATAAAGCACTTAGAGTGAGTGGTCGTTGTTTAACTTTAAAGCTTCATTCTTTTATATAGAAATGAACAGCACAAATCTTATTATAATGAGAACTTTTTAATATCTTCCTAGCCAAGATGGGAATAAAGAAACAATAAGCAATACACACACATACACGTGGCAACCACCAACTGTTTAATTGGACTTAATGACCACTCAACGAGAGGGAAATCATACTAGTACTGGAAGCCTAGACAGCTTCCCAGAGACGATGGAACTTTGAACAGAATCTGCTCCCACCACTTCGCCAGACCAGCATAACTTCATATGCACTCTAAAGCTTATCAGTATAGCCACACAGAAGTATCACCCAGTATAGCTACCGCTCTTCATTGTTGTAAATGGGGGAGAGGTGTGTGTTGTGTTCCCCAGCCGCCTGGCTCCCAGCACCCCCGCAGCTGGCCCGCTCAGCCACTGGTTGCTTGCTTATGCCCGAAATGAGAACCATGAGAACAGTATTCATTCAAACTCTGCCTGGCTTATTATCACTAGCCTTTTCCCGGCTAGCCCTCACCTCATAAACTAACCCATTATAAAAGTCTGTAAGTCACCACGTGGTGACGTACCAGAAAGGTCTAACCTGCATCCATCTGTGATGGTGGCTCGTGGTGTCTGGCTCACTTCCTTCTTCTCCTCAGAACTTCCGTTCTGTCTACTCTGCCCACCCAAGGGCTGACCTATCCTATAAGCCAGACAGCTCTTTATTCAACCAATAAGAGTAATACAAAACACAGGAGAACACTCCCACATCACTTCATCAAAGAAGCCTCTCTTTCCAGCAAATGAAGACCATCACAGAAAGCCACAACTGGTGACAACGCAGATATCAACAGACACTGAGGAGCTCAATCTCAGTGGACGCATCTCCATCCCAGCTCCTGCATCTGTGGTCCAGGGAACATCGAAGAAGAGGGGTAGGTTAGGTTGTAAGCTGGAATACCAGGAAGTCTGCTGTGAAAGTCTCTCCTAGAAATAGCTGCATAAACAAGACAGGAACAATGACAACATCAATGGAAATGATAACACAGAAGGCGAGATTTTTGCAGGATATCACCCCTTGACAAAGAACTACAGGTCATTAATGACTCCTGGGTGAAGGAGAATTAGTCTCTCCCCTGTTGGTTGTCCAATGCAGAGCAGTCAGTCCAAAAGCCATATTCACGCAAGCAGTAAAAATGGACTTAGCAGGTTGTATTCTGTGTATTTGTGCATATTTGACAGTAATTAGTAAAAGAGGCTATCAATGTGAGTGGGTAAACATGGAGAGGTTCAAGGGAGGGTGTCTTGCAGGGACTGGAGTCAGGATAAAGATAAGGGAAAAGATGATTTGGTTTATTTTGGTTCAAAAACATCAAAAAATGAAAGAAAATCCTCACAGCACATAGTACCTGAAATGGATTCTTACAGTTGCTCTTGCTCTTCTGGCGTGCGAGTTCCCTAAAGCCAACAAAATTGCTACTGACTCCACATAGTCCAGAAGTTTGGAACAGTAGATCCTCAAGTTGAATAAATAAATGATTTCCTCTCTCTTAAAGGCTTCTCCACCCTCTGTTTCTTCTCATATATCCAAGATGTTTTCAGTAATAGTAGGGTAGGTGGTGATGGTGTTATTTCAGTTTAGAAATTTATCTCCAGATATATGAGTTGATTTATGGTAGCTATCAATCTCTTCAAGTTCCCGTTGGGGGAAGAGCACTCAGGAGATGGCACAATATCCTGATGAGATATGGGACCTCTCTAACTCAAAATTTTGAAGAAGATCATTGGAGGTCCTGGGCTGGAATGGGGTGAAAATAAGACAGCGAGAGAAGCAGAAGAGAGTAGAGAGAAATTCCACCCACCATTTCCTTGTCCCCAACTAAAGGCCTAAGCTTGTGTACTTGCTGTCATTTCCCTTACCAAAAGCAGTTGTTTTCTAAAACTTACTGCCATCTCATAGACAGAGGTTTGTATATTCCTGCTGCTTTGGACACTTCTCAGAGCCCCACCCACAGACCACAAACCAGGGCAAACTATGGTTTACCACGGTCTGCCACTACCACCTCATTCCCAGCAAGGATCCTTGACATGAGTGAAGCAGGAACTCTCAAAGTCAGGCATACTCAGCTGGTAAAGTTTCAAACTGTCACACTCAGGACTCAGTTGCCCTTTCCCTGACCCCCTGTGTCTGCATTTGCCCTTTAATACTTGGCCTTGGTTGGTCTTCAGCTGGTTCATGTGTCAGGGCATCCTGACCTAGCAGTCATCATAGAACTCTGTCTGACCCATCTGGGAGCATCTTGGGGCTTTAAACTGACTGCCTAGGAGCCAGAGAAGCCTAACTCACAAGCAAAGCTTCCGATGCCATGGAAAGGCATGACCCCACCCCTGACCCCACCCCCAGCAAAGCTTCAGTGTACACCTTTGCCTGGTTCCCAAAGAAACCTCACTCTTGGGGTCAGGGAAAAGATGATTGTAGGTAGGGTATGAGGAGGCTGGGGATTGGAGAACCCAGGCAGGAATGAACCAAACTGGTGGGAGGGAGATAGAATATTTGTTTAAAGAAAAGAAGTCACAAAAAAAGAAAAGACGGAAAGAAAGACTGCGGCTTCCAGCATCAACCAGATGATTCTAATTCCGACTCCACTATCTCTTTCTCTATCGTTTTGCATTGGCTTCCCAGAGCACGGTATCCAAGGCCTTGCTTCCCTCCCCCACGGTTTACACCCTTCCTCTGCCAAGTTGCCTCCCTCTGCCAGCACACCCAGCAAAAACTCTTTACCAGAAAGCTCCTTGCAGGTCCAGACCTTGGGAGCTCTTCCCGATAATAAGAACTGTTAGCAGGCAAAGACGCGTGCCCAATTAAAAGATGGCTTTCATTCCAAGAGGGATACTCTGGCAAAGTCCCAAGTGCTTCAGAAGCTCCTTCCCTCGCTCTCCCACCCCAGCTTTGATGCTCTGATTATCTTATTGTCAGATCAATAGCCCATCTGCTCCTTGGTGTAGTCTAAGCCATCCTGTGTTAAATTAAAACAGATAGGATCAATCCGTGGTTAATTTCTCCCAACCAAACAATTTATCTCTCTTTTGGATGCTCGTGGAGGGTGAATTATATAATCCTGACACACCATTAGGGCTCTCTGGCCAAAGAAAGACAGCCACAATGCCTGCCTGCTCTCTTTATTAGCAGCTCAACAGTGTGACAAAGGCAGAGATTTATCTTAGCTTTATTCAAAACCAGTTTGAACCTTGCAAAGTCTGCCAGGGCCTGCCAGAGAAAAAGAATCTGGAATATCATTGCATGCTAATTATCATGGAGGAGGAACTGGATCCAAATTTGATAAGCTGAACATAAGCTCCCATTTCTGAAGACTCAATTTCCCCACCGAAGAGCAATTCTATTTTGTCGAAGGTAAAGCCTAGGACATCTGGTATAAGAATGGGATTTAAGCCCGAAACACGGAGGGTGGACGATGAGGACTATTTTAACAATAGGTGATTTTTACTGGTACTTGAATATGATAACACATACACACACACACACACACACACACACATATGAACTAAAAACAATAAGTGACCCCTGGAGATGGCATAATAAGTAGACAGCCAAAATTAATAACCACGAGACACTTGGAGTGAGTATATGGAGGCTGCAAAGCTGCTGCCGTCACGACTGTTCTATACAAACCCATTAGCATAGACTTAGCTTCCCAAACCAGAAGGTGTAGACATTTCTATGGCATGGTAACTCAAGGGTTAACTCCTGATACAACAAAGAACCTAGAAGTTTCTGCTTCTCGGTTTGGGCCAATGTCCATAACACTTGTTTTTAACAACATTTTAACATTGTTTCTGGTATGGATTGAGTCCAAGGAATCCGTGACTCATGAACTTATGTTCTTTTCTAATACTGTGTTTGTTTATTTGGGGAGTAGTACATACTATTTTCACTATGTAGTACATACTATATTCAAACTCATGATCCTCCTGTCTCAGGTTCCCATGTGCTGAGATTAGAAGTATATTACATCAGGTCCAACCTAAACTACTCATACTCTTTTGCCCTGACTGTTTTGGAACTCGCTATGTAGACCAGGCTAGCCTCAGAGATCCTCTTACTTCTGCCTCCCAAGTACTCAGATTAAAATGCCCCTTGCAGTCTTTTTTCTTAATTTAAAAAAATACAATGTTGTCCAATACATTCTTATCGTGCTTTTCCCTCCCCCAACTCCTCCCAGCTCCTTCAGCCTCCTAAGCCACCTGACTCCCTGCCCTTTCTTCTCTCTCTCTTCTCTCTCTCTCTCTCTCTCTCTCTCTCTCTCTCTCTCTCTCTCCTAAATTTATACTCTTAACTCATTCCTGAAAGGAAAGAGAAAGAGTGGAAGGCAATTTGAAAGAGGAAGACAGATCGGATCCATCGTCCATGAGATAAGCCTGGTGCACAATGACTCTGTTCACTGAAACTCATCTCTGCTATAGGGTGAGAGTGATAATAACCAACCAGTGTCCACTAGTGACTTGCAATATGTCTGAAACTATATTGGGACTTAAAATGCCTGTTTTCATCACAGGAATGACACGGTTATAATAGTTGATAAAGGAGAGATGATAGAAGAAATACTGCAGAAGGAAGGGATTGTTGGAAGGATACAGAAAGAAGGTAAACAACTTGCCCCAAATTTCAGAGTTGACATATTGGAGCGAAGATTCAAACCCAAGAAATTTCACTTTAGAATCAAAGCTCTTGGTCAGTTCACTATATTGTAAGCCAGAAAGAGGGAAAGGGAAACAGAATCTTGATGAGAAAAATTATACAAGTGAGATGATTGGGGGGCTTGTTCCTAGCTTGATAGTTATCATCCCAGAGAGCACAGCATCCCAACATGCCAAACAAAGTCTCCAAGACTTAATCAAATACATAGGGATGATAGGATAATACAAAGAAAATATGACAGACAAAAACATCTATTCTGGGGCTGGACAAAGGTAAGAATTTGGGATTGTTGGAGCAAGGATCATTGAATAGTGACTCTAAAGACTGAGACCTAGACCTTGAGAGAAAGGGAAGTTGTTACACTTCAGGATCCTAGAGGAAGAGACCCTTCAGAACTGAACTCCACTCTGCTAAGGAAGTATGTTTCCTCTGGTAATGAAAATAAAACCTTGGAAAGAGCTAGAAACTAGAATTTCCTGGTGCTGATGTGAAGGGCTGTCAGTAAGTGTCACTGAGAAGCACAGCACTATGTGGAAGGAAAGGGATACCTGACTCTGTGTTCTTCTCCTCTGGTTGCTCTCTCAGCCCTTGTAGTAAGAAGAAATTGACAGGAAATCACTAGCAAAGAAAAAGTGGGGTGAAGGCTGTAAAGCTGAACCCCACAGCACTGCCAAGGAGAATATCAACCTGTGGCTTTGGAGCTGAGAAGCAAAAGCTTCAAAATCAGAGTACACCTTCTCATCCAATGTAGCGTGCAAGCGAGGTCATCTAATTGTTCTGAAAGCCATCACATGGGATAAAATAATAGTACTGTTGACAGCTCACATTTATTGAATATGTGGTCCGTGCACAGTATGGTCTACCAGTTCTCACAACACCAAAGGCAGATAACATCATTATCTTAGCTTTTGTGGATGAGAAAACTGAGATCAGAATCTCTTCACTGTAACAGGCTTCAGCCCCTTTGGGCTTTGTCCTTTATGTGTGATTATTAAATACAACTCGTCTAATTTGCCTCTTTTAATACTTTCCAAGGTCTCATTCACTGTGAATATGATTATTCCTCTTCCATGCTGCTCCTATTACAACCATAGATCACTGTGTCTGTCACACTACCTTTAGTTAGACTGCCTACACAGTCTTTGATTGAAAATCTAGATCCTTCAGGCTCCCTCCTGAGAGCCTATATTTGTGTGCACACAAACTCTTTTAGTCATACTCTTCAAGTTTTATTTCATGATACCTCCTTTGTCTCCATTGCTATTCAGTATACGTTAGGTGGTCTTAAGTATATATCATTTGGATCAATGAAGATACATATTTGAGCTTGAAGATGTTAATAGCCACTCAAGTCTCTTCTTTGGTCTATAAACAAAGCCAGTGACCCTGGGTTCTTTGTCTATCTGGAATACTCTCAGATATATCAAAGCATGCACCTAGTCATTCCAACCCTATGACAAGCCATAGATCAGCTTTACCCAAATCCCTGGAGGAAACATCCTTTAACTCTATCATTTCTTTCTTATGCATATCACAAAGTATTCTATCACTAAGATAAGCACTAGTGGTATGAGGGGCTTGAGTGGCCAATATCAGGTTTACCAACGTTGTTAAGTATGGGCTGCCACTTACATACATGCATACAAAGACAATCTCAGCATGAGATGCCTAGAGTTCTGGTATCTTGAGATGCTTAGAGGTTGAGTATTCCCAATAATTTGTGCAATGGGTGCATGTCTAGTACACATGGTGAGTTGACCTTATGATGAGCCATAAAATAACCATAGGAAAAAAAGACCAACAGGTCACAACCCACAGCCAATTCACTCAAGGTCACAGAGACCAATGCATCATTTAGACAAGCCATTTGACCTCTGTGCATCTCCTTTTGACCTGGAAACGGTCCTTTTGACAATTAGGGACAATTTCCGATTATTGATGATCGTTGTGGAAATAAGCCTAGATAATCTTGTAGTGAAAATTAGTAAGCTGGGTTTTAGGCCTGCATCCAAACCTGCCCCTTGACTTGATACAACCTATGTTAGGTCTGAGCTTTCCATGAAAATAGAGTCCTTGGGCCAGTTCTAATCACGTGCATTCCATCAAGTCAAGTCCGTTACCACAGGAGTTGGAAATGCAAATGTGAATGCAAATGTTTCCATCCCTTAAAAACATCATCCAAAAGCACCACCTCCCCTCACTGCCTTGACAGCAGCTATGTACAGAGAACTGAAGGTAGGATTATGGAGACTCAGACTGGAGAAACTCTTACTAAAAGTGAGAAGCCTGGTCTTCAACCACTGTAGGCAGCCCTGAGGAACACCAGAAAAAATAAAGAGCTTCAAAGAAACTCTCCAAAGGCATATCCTGCTGTTGAACCTCTTCTCTTTTTTCATGTCTGGGCCTATCATGGTCTGTCATTTACCAATCTAAAGACACAAAACAATCCTACACCAGTTTGATTAAAAAGGAGTTATTTATTGGAGGGGATAAAACTTACAGATCAATGTCCCAAACCACAGTCCTCTGGTTGCAAACAGGAAACAGAGCCTAGCAGTCAGAATGGGAGCCAGAAGCAAGAGAGTGCAAGCAGAGCGCTGCCACCGCTTTTTAAAATGAAACCATGCCCCAGTGGGCTGGCATCTTAAAAGCCATTGGCTGAAGGAGAGGGAGCTCCCGCAGCACTTCCCCCTTTTGTTTAAGTAAGAAAGTTTGAAACATATTACAAAATCATATACAGTAAAAATAGAATATCCTATTCTTAACTAGCTTAAGTCTTGTATAATAAATAACTTGGCCAAGTCATAAGAGGAAAGTAACTAACTACATTTATCTAGTCTTCAACCCAATCAAAGATCTGAGAAGGGAAATAACATTACCTGAGTAATTAGGAAGTGCAATCAAACAACTTCAAAAAAACTCTAGAAATGACA
>JAQHUG010000034.1:9253344-9272889 GCA_028555095.1 Dicrostonyx torquatus
ATCCAGCAGACATTTCCATGAAGTAGGAAAATTTAAAGACAGTTCAGTAACTTTCTTTTGTATCCTGTAGAATGTCTCACAGACTCTTTCATGAAGCAGGAACCCTGAAGGATCATCTCACCTTTAGGCAAGTTCAGCAGTCCTCTTTCTGCGAGTTCTTTGTGTCCATTTAAGCAGTCCAGGCAAGAACAGTTTCTTGCCCAAATGGCTAGCAAACTCCATAAGGAGTCTCTTCAATGCCCATCTTCCTCTTGAAGTAGCTTGGTGCTGCCTACATAAAAGTAGAGACACATAGGGAAATAAACATACAACACTCAGCTAGCTATTAACTTTTCCCAGTGCTTTTTAATTCATGCTTGAATTCAGTTCAAAATATTCTACAAAAACCTAAGTTAGGTGATGATATAGTCTATGTAGAATAATGGACAAAAACAGAGTCAATCTAATCATTAGATCGACCATTGTTTTTTGCAATGAGGATAGACCTGCTTGTGAGAACACTTTGTAACCCTCATGGCCTACACAGTACACAGAATAATATATTCCCATATTTTTACTCATTCAGCAAAATATTGAGTGCCTCTTACATGCCAAGGGCTGTTCTAACTGTAGAAATAGTGTGTGGCAATAAGAGACTATCTCCCATGTCCACAGACTTTATGTCTTCACATTAGAGTACAATATCTACAGAAAGTCCTGTATCTGAGTAGAAAGATCATCCTTTCTGTGGTGTGACACTTCCTAGAAAGGCAGAAATAAATGTATATTCTCTCCAACTCTAACTTGTTGAGCCAATTAATGTTTTAGCATTGCTTACAGGAGTATGGATGAGAAGTTATTTACAGGAACACTGAAAACCCAAAGGCTGCTTCATCAACAGGAAGAACAAGTTGCAATTGTGACAACTCACAATGCTGCATCCGTGGCATCACTGCCCAATTCGTATATAGCTTCACCAGAGAATCTCCTGTTCTCTAGGAATTGTTACCTGATTGTATAATCTTTGGGAGGAGCCTTGTGAATCTTATATTTTTTTCAGTTTCCTGAATAAAGCAAGTTTTATGAGTTTTCTAAGCTTTGTGTGTCATATTAGCTTCTTGAGTCTTTGGAACTTCATTCCTCTCTTCAACAGATAATTTCTTTGATGACCCAAAAGTTCCATGCTCAGATACCTTCTGAAACTGTGTTGCATACTTTGGACAGCCCTTCCCATGTCTCATTTTCGTTAGGTCTGCTACATGTAGTCTCTCCAAATTGGGATTCCCCTAGCCAGGACATAATAGCAATATAAATTTTCTCCACACCCCTGTGCCTAGCATAAAATCTCCTACATAACACATTTCTTGCCTAGCTTACCTATTGATTTTATTTTCATTCTGCCAGCTATGCACAGACTGACCTACACTTTTCCTGACACTTTATGTGTCCTCAGAATCAGGAACTTCACCATGAAGTAGTAAAAAAATGATAATTTTGCAATAGTAGAAGCACATACACTTCAAAGTTTATATGTACAATTTATGTGTCTTATTTTACTCTATCTTCTTGGAGCATATAAAAGACAATTGCACAATGAGAAATATATAAGTCTCAGTGGGGACAAGATGCTTACCCTCTTTCAATTAAAGTGAGGAGAGAGAGTGAAAGTAAGAGAGAGAGAGACAGAGACAGAGAGAGAGAGAGAGAGAGAGAGAGAGAGAGAGGCTACAGCATGTGAGAGTCACCCCCACTCCCTCCAATGGACTTTTATGGTAGCTTATCTGCCTAGATAGAAACAGCTTTATGTGCTGTCCTTTCTCAGAGGGTAAGAGACAAAATACCTTAACAATTATGCATGGAGGAAATAGAGATAAAGCAAAGGTGACTAATTATCAAGCCAAAGATTTCTCAAGAGAGAAATACAGGAGACTAAAGGTCTGTGTAGAACTCATGTTGGGTTCACATCCCTCTTGGAAGAAGGAAAGATATTATGACTGGGTCAGGGTTGACTAACCTGATATGTGGGATATCCAAATATTCTCCAGGGTCCAAATGGACTCAATCTACATAATATTGAATATAGAATTCTACTAAATTCTTGGTCATATCACTGAAGTATTTATGTGTGTGTGTATATATATATATATATATTTCTTATTTCAGATAATTCTAGTTAGACTAATGTATTAGTCATCCTTCCATCTGCTATGATAACTTCTGAAATAAATTATTTAAAAGGAGATATCTTAACTTGGGCTCCTGGTTTCAATTGTTTCACTGTAGCTGGCTGGTTCTATTGGTTTGAAGAATATATGGACCCAGAATATCATGTCAGGAGCTCACGGCAGAAGATGCTTGTGGTGACATTTTGTTTGACTGTAACAAATAAAGGTTGCCTGGAGATCAGAGTGTGGAGATAGCCATGCTAGTTAGTCAAAGAGGTCAGGTAGTGGTGTTACATGCCTTTATTCTTAACACTCTGGAGACAGAGACAGACTGATTTCTGTGAGTTGCTTGCTTATGCCCAAAATAACCACATGACAATTATATTCATTTAAACTCTGCCTGGCCCATCATCACCAGCCTCTTCTTGGCTAGCCCTCACATCATAAACTAACCCATTCCTAATAATTTGTGTGTCACCACAAAGTGGTGACTTACCAGAAAAGACTAACCTGAAACCATCTCCGGCGGGGGCGTCATGGCATCTCTCCCACTTCCTTTTTCTCTCACCACCTTCTGCTCTGTCTACTCCACCCACCTAAGGGCTGTGTCCTATCTTATAGGCCAGGCAGTCCTTTATTCAACCAATGAGAGTAACAGAAAAAGGGGAAATGTAGGAGGGTCCATCTTTATTAAGAGGCTGGTGATGATGGGCCAGGCAGAGTTTAAATGAATATAATTGTCATGTGGTTATTTCGGGCATAAGCAAGCAACCAGCAGCTGAGCGGACTGGCGGCTGGGGGCTGGGAGCTGGGTGCAGGGAATACAACCCGCACCTCTCTCCTACTTACAACAAAGACTCATGGCTGGGAGTTCATAGCTATAGGGATAAACCTACCGCTTCTGCTTTGCTAACTGGGCACATTTGCCAAACTGCCTCACAAATATTAATGTTTATACCCATAAACTTTCTCAGAAAAGTTACTTTTTGCCATGAACAGTGGTCAATGCCTAGACTCATGTTATGAGTGGTCAAGGTGATAAGAATAAGTAACTATTCAGTGTTCAACCATCAACAGGACATCTGTATCATCCATGACCCAAGGCTCGGTGAACAACCTGGAAGAAAGATCACTAAGAATATAAAAACTGTACAATGAGGAGGAGAAGGTCCAATGAGACAAGGTGTAACATGGTTATTGTACTCATGAACACAAAGCAGCTTCCTTTGTTTGGAGAAAGCCTGTCATAGACAGGCCATCAACATTCATATATAGATGGGAGAGGGGCTCATAGATCCTGCCTCTTCCTACTGGGGTCTTATCTTTACTGGTACAGCCACATAGTAACATGTGTTACTCATGTTCCACTTGATAGATTCACATCCATATTCACATGAGTGGCCCAGGTTAAACTTAGTGGCTCAAAAAACAAGCAAAAATAAATTATAAAAAAGAAGGTTTTGTGCAAAGACTGGAAGAGTAAGGGTGGGATAAGAGAGAACATAGTATAGGGGAAGTGTTAAAAGAATGTGTTGTATAATCATATGAAATTGCTGAAGAATAAATTAATAAAAGAAAATACATACCTGAAAATAAAAATTAAGTGAAAATGTTAGCATCTCTTGCCCACAAGAATGCAGTCTATAAACAACAAAGCCAGCAAACAGAGAGGACAGTCAAATTCTCTCATTGTCCCAGGGCAATCCACATTACCTCCTGCATTCAATACGCATTTCCCACGACATGGCTTTATGAAACATAGAGCTTGGGGAGCTTAAGAGGAAAAGCAAAGCCATGAGGCCCCTACCTGCTTGACAAGTTAACACATGCAGGATCTAATCCTGTCCCTCCCTAATGATTAAACTCCCCAGGCAGGAACATTCACAGTCAGAGAAAGATTGATATGATACATCCAAAAAATAAAAAAGGCTTCAATTGGCTGTCAGAACTTTAATTAAAACACTTATAGATCAACTTCAGAGCAGCAAATTGTCTGTGCCACTATTGCTACAGCAAGATGGATGGTCGCTGGGAAAACAGACAAGAACTCTCCCCTGGACTAATGTGTAATTTCATAGCCATTGATTTTTTTTTTCTTTAAAATTTCTTCCCTCACTCTTGGAACTTGTTCTGGGTGACCTGGAAGCAATGTTACCTTTTTTTCTTTTGCAAAAGGAGAAAGCCATTTCCTAAGCACATTCATATTTTATCTTCATTGCCGTGATCCAAGATAAAGCTTAAGTTGTGTAGTAAGAATATTGAGAGTCTCGGAAAGGAGTTACTGCAGGCAGTAAATGAGGAGTGGGTTGAGTACAGAGAAGCAGAACACACAATGAGACAGAAAGGTCAAAAGATAAGACTGAATAAGAAATGAGCAAGAGAACTGGGAAATAAAACTTAGCTTCATATGATTACTAGTAGAATCTGAAAATAGGCTAAATGACAATTTCAGGTAAAAATTACAAATTCACAGGGGGAATTATTTTTAATCATTTATTTGATTCACTGAGCAAAATCTTATTTAATACTTCTGATGTGTTAGCCATTAAGTTCCCATTATAAACCTGAAGATAGATGCAGCGGATCGCCACTACAAAAAAACAGTGTCTTTTGGCTATAGCACAACAGCCGCATGTAGAAATTTATAACAGTTCAAACACAAGACATGTGCAAGTCGAAACCAGACCAAATCCCAGCATAGAGATGGAGTTGGGAATGAGCTCGGGACTACTGGCAATTCTTAATTGCCAGGAAACAAAGGGTCAGTTTTCACTAAGCATATAGCCATTGACAAATCAACCTCACTCCAGCAGAAGACCGCACATCCAAGAATATTTGTGCAACACAGATTGGTCTTGATGGAGGTTAAAAGGTACACAAATGCTGGAGAGATGGCTCAGTGGTTAAGAGCACTGCCTGCTCTTCCAGAGGTACTGAGTTCAATTCCCAGCAACCACATGGTGGCTCACAACCAACAGTAATGAGATCTGGCACCCTCTTCTGGCCTGCAGACATACACGAGACAGAATATTGTATATGTAATAAATAAATAAATAAATAAATACTTTTTTTAAAAAAGGTACACAAATATTCTTGGATGTGTCGTCTTCTACTGGAGTCTGCTTGACTTGTCCGTGGGGGTGACTACCCCTAACTGTCATCATAGATTCTTCATCCAGGAACTGATGGAAACAGATGCAGAGATCCACACCTTAGCACCAGGCTGAGCTCTAGGAGTGGAGTCCAAGAGAGGGAGGAGGGATTATATGAGCAAGGGGAGCCGAGATCATGACAGGAAATCCCCAGAGACAGCTGAACCAAGCTCATGGGAACTCACAAATTTGAGACTGAGAGTTTGGGAAGCCTGAATGGGACCAAACTAGGCTCTCTGCAAGTGAGCAACAGTTGTGTAGCTTGGTCTGTTTGAGGAAACCCTGGCCGTGGGACCAGAATCCATCCTTGATACATGAGCTGGCTACTTGGACCCCATACCCTATGGTGGGATGCCTTTCTCAGCTTTGATTCAGGGGCAGGGGCTTGGTCCTGCCTCAACTTAGTATGTCAGGCTTTGTTGACTCCCCATGGGAGGCCTTGCCCTTCCAGAGGACAGAATGGGAGGGGTAGTTAGGGGAAAGGTGAGAAGGAGCAGTAGAAGAGGCGGGAGGGGGCTGAGGTTGGTTTGTAAAATGAATAAAAAAATTTAAATTAAAAACATATTGTATGCATTTCTCAAAGGAATAATAAAGAGATAAAAATAAATAAACCTGGAGGCAAATTTTCTCCACACACTTCTATTCTGTGTATGACTTTTTCATCACTGTGGAATATACCTAATTGACTCAGTTTCAGAGGTTAGAGTCCACATTAGCTCCATTGGCTATGGTGAAGCAGAAAATCATGATGGCAGGAGCATGCAGCAGGGGTACTCACTGCATGACACTAAAGAATCAGGAAAAAAAAGAAGGGAAGATGAGATAGAGCCCTCAAGGGCTAGCCCCCAATGACCCACAGCAAGGTTCTATGGCCTAAGGTTTTCAGTAGCCCTTAAAACTGTGTCACCAATTGGCAACCAACCTCTTAATACATGAGGCTTGCAATAGGATATCTAATAGCCAAAACCTAACATTTACAGTACAGAAAAAAATGTAAAAAATTTTCAGGTTCTGTAAACAAATATACAGCTCTATAGTTGGCTGTATCTACATCTTTGTCTGCCTATAGACAAAGATGCAAAGACATAGCTGCAAATAAATGTACTTGTCATAAGTAGCATACACAGAAGCTTTGGATTCCAGGTAGAATAAGAGAGAATCTTTCTTCGCTCTTGTTCATGGGCACTTAAAAACAGTTTCTCATCATTGTGCCTGAGATGACTTATCCTGCTGTAGCCAAAATAATAATGCCATATTTCAAAGTATATGAGACACATCAATTTTGATGCTATCCAATTCAAATATTATGAGGTCTTAAGAAACAGACAAAATTGAGTACTGTGTCACTATAGAACAGACAAAATGAGGGAAACAATTAAAATTGAAGACAGACAACAGTAATCTTTGCCGTTTCTAAACATCAGATGTGTTTCAAATACTTCTCATCAAAAGATGCAACATAGGAGCATCACAGATATCCTCTCTGTTGAGTGACATTATAGTCACTGTTTTATAAACAAGTACAGTGAGGCACATACTAATCACCTATAAATACATAACTATATCATAGCTGTAGTGGGAAAAATAATATCCTTTGTTCCAAAGATTCCCTTGTCCTCGTACTCAGAACATTCAGATCTGTTCAGTTAAATGACATAGGAAATTAGGATTTCAAATGGACAAAATTTTTAATGATCTGCCTTTAAAATAAGATTTGAGCTGGAGAGATGGCTTAGTATGTAAAGCACTTGGGGCACAAGCATAAAGACCTGTGTTCAGATCCCCAGAACACACATAAAAACAAGGCATGAGGAATGCTAGGAGGTAAGACAAATGGATCCTGGGATCTTGCTAGCCAATCAGACAGGAGAGCCTCTACCTCAAGAAATAAGGTAGAGAGCAACTAATGAAGAGACTTTGGCCTCCACATATGCCTGCTTGGATAAGCACACACATGTGAGCGCACGCGCTCACACACACACACAGAGGATGGTGAGCATATGAGCAGAGATTTTTTCCTGAAATATCTAGGAGAAATCAAAGTTAACTAAAAGTCCTTAAATCTGGAAATGTGATGTGAGAAAGATGCCATTAGGAACATGAAATGGTGGAAAGGGTGCACGAGGGAAAGGAAGTAAAGTCCTTTAGAAGGTAGGAAACTCAAAAATCCAGGCTCTAGATCATGCATTGAAGACTTGATCCAGAATTCATCCGTAGTCAAAGGTAATGTCTTGGACCATGAGGTCTCTGTTTTCTGGAATGAACTAGTGCATTTATGGATTCTCAGCTTAAGAGGCTTGGGGGAGGGGCTTGCTACGAGAATGATCCTCCTCTTGAAGCATGGCTGTCTTGAGGTGGGTGAGAAGCTTCCTCTCCAGCACAGGCTCCCTCCCTGCCATGACACTCTGCCTCCACACAGGGCAGTGAAGAGCGAATCCCTGTGGTTGTGGTCTAAAACCATGAGTGTCGTAACAAATCTTCCATCACCTTAAGTTAATTCCTCTCAGGTATCCTGTCCAGTGGTCAGAAAACTGGCATGCCTGGTAAGACCTCTCAGACTGTGTGGTGAGAATTCCAAATTGTTTTGCCATCAATAAAGTTGTGGTAATTTATACCACCAGACATAAAAACATAACACAGTCCAATAGGTCACAGAAACTGACCCCAGCCAGTCATAGAACCACAGAGTCATAAGTCATAAGTGATTAATCCAAGAAACCAGAAGCCTCAGAACAAGAGGGACCTATTGTTCATTCAAGCCCAAGGCTGGGAAGCCCCGTGGAGAACTGTTAAGACAAGTTTGTATCTGAAGGCTGGAAAATCAAGAGTCTGATGTCCGTAGCAATGAAAGCCCCAGTAAACCCACATCCTCAAGGAAAATTGAACAGGTAAGCAAAGAAACAAACTTACCTCTTCTCCCCATTTTTGTTTCACTGCCCCCAGTGTCCTGAGGGCAGGTATTCTCCAACCAAATCTCTAACCCGCATGGCAGTTATCTCAGAAAGCATTCTCAAATACACAGCTAAAAGTACTTCTTGGTCAGGCTGGCAAGGTAGAAAGCCAGAAAATTACTGGAGTTCAGACCTTTCTTCCCTTGGGCCATCTCATTCTTTTTTCTTAAGGCCTTCAAATGATTGGATGAGATCTATCCATATTGTAGAGGCATCTGCTCTTCTGAAAGTCTGGTGATTTGGAGAGTACTTCTATCTGAAAGAAGTACCTTCATTCCACCTAGGCTAGTCATTTACCGCAAACTGGATATCATGCTTTAGCCTAACTGACACATAAATTAACTATCACTAGGCATTTTATATATTCACCTGCAGCCTCTCCAGCAAAAGGTAAGCTCCACAGGAATAGAAATTTGTCTGTAATAGTCACTGTGATTTCTCTAATATCTGTAACAATGTCTGCATAAAAACTGGTACTCAATAAATACGCTAAATATTAGTGACAAACTGCTTGTCCTCAGAAAGCCAACTTCCCTGATATACTTCACGCCAAACACATGATGGCATCAAATAAGTCAGTGCCTAAGACAAGCTGATGTAGAGGAGCCAACTTATTCTTCATAATCTAAGATGCAAATCCCACCTTCGCCACTCCCATGCTCACCAACGCCATCATGATCACCTTACTGCTGCAGATATCAGAGAGGAACCCAGTGGCACCAGAGGGCTCCTGGGTGCTTGAACCAATGAAGCAATGAAGAGATGAAACATAGAATGAGGACAGCAAAGAGGAATTTGCTCTTCCTGAAGCAGGAGCCATGGAAGAAGATCACTGAGCAAATCCAGAAAGTGTGATGAAAATGCTGCCACTCATCAGGGCTCGCTCAGGGGTACTATGCATAGAGATGGGTGCATATGTTGTACATTGACCAATACAACCACCAGAAAGCATGAAGAAGTTTTAAAAGCCATCCCAAGTTGATGTCCAAAGGTGCATACACCATATAAAACCACACAGACACATACAGCCTCAATTTTCCCAGTATTCTTCCTATCCCTGAGCACATGTTAGACAGCAAGAGTAATAATAACTCATACCTACTCTACGACACCATTCCTCCATACTGAAGCTCCACTTGGAATGTCAACAAGTATGGCTCAGGGGCTCAGTGGGCATGTCACACTGCTCCAGAACAAATCTGTCTCCAGGACACACAGTATCTCTGCCATCATCCACCTGTTTCATGTGTTTTCACCTAAGCTACTAGGACTAGAACATCCCTAGGAAGAGTCACCGTTACACCTGTAGCCAGTGTTCCAGAAGAGAGAGGTGCTACCCTCAATCAGAGGCTCCCTGAAGCTTCCAGAGTTCAAGGAGTGGAGGAGAACTGTGTTCCATCTCCTAATGGATCACCAGCCCCCAAATAACTAAGATCACATTTCAACTACAGAGCTTCATGGGAGCTATTGTATGTCTTAGACATTTTCTAATTAAAATGAGAATGAGAAAAATATACCTCGCTGAATCAAAAAGAGGGTGGTGGTAGAAAAGCATTTACAGATGACCTAGATAAGAGATGGTACCTAAACCCTACTTCACCTTCTTCTCCAGGCCTGAGAAAACTGGACATGCTGAAGCCAAGGTCTCCAGAGTAAGAAGATCTGAAAGTGAGGGCTTTTGGTCATGACTGTAGGTAATGCTCTTGTAAGAATATACAAGAGAAAGATGACCAGCCTGTCGGCGACACAAGGAAAGGCAAGGATGTGGCCATCAGGAGAATAAGAAGAAAACAATCATGTTGTAACCTAATCCAGGACTTTCATGTCTTCCTAGTTATAAGAAATACACTGTTGTGGTTTAACAGTGTGGTCATCTGCTAAAGCAGCCTATGCTGGCTTAACATGGTGTTTCTTCATGGGACTTGGTGCTGGAGCAGAGACTGGTTTCCTCAGTGCTGTCCCATCCATCCCAGGTCTCCTGCAGTCAGGCAAGGGATGTTCACAGACACATACATACACCACCTTGCTCTTCTAGTTCACATAAAGAACCAAAAGAATATAACATAATAAAACTAAGCAAACTGTGCTAAGAATTACTCCCCATCTGCACCCACAGACACCCAGAATATTCCCCCCAGTTCAGGCTTGCCAGTTCCTGCTGTACAAATGAGCTTTTGCATCCCACTCACCATAACTGAGCCCATCAAGCTAGAGCCAGGCTGCTCATCTGTGGATCTCTAAGGTATAACCAGTTTCACAAAGGCAGCCCCTCATCCAACCAGGAAGAATGGTTACTAACACCTGCCCTATACCTCCGACACATGGAAAGACAGCAGAAGGCATACTGGAGTAGATCCAAAGCAGACAAGCATGCACGGAGTGGGAGGAACATCAACCTGGAAACCACACAAAATAGTGGTGGTCAGCAACAGGATTCTGACTTAGAGAGGAAGAAAACAAGGCACATGTGTTTATTCAGCCAAGAGCATGTAGAATTAAGAGGTGAATACAAACCTTGACCTTAAAGTCTTAACTCATGGAGAGGAAGACAAATCTAGAGAGGTGATTTAGAGGATCCACGCTCTTGGATGGGGGGAGATTACATCTTCATTTTCATTCGCTTGAACATTAGCTTCTCTTTCAGGTTAGAATGTAAGCCACTAACCAAAGTCAAATTAGCAGTAACTGGAACTACCATCAGTGGAAATCACAGTGTATTCGTCCCATTTTGAGGACTACAGTGAAATACTGGAGGCCAGGCAACATACAGAAAAGGGGTACCTTCAGCTTACAGGTTGACAGTTCAAACAAAAAGCTGTCGGCTTCACCAAGTTTCCCCGGCTTCATCACCTCATGGCAAATGTCTTCATAGCGGGGGAGCCACAGTAAGACAAAAAGCTTGAGACACCAGGACATGGCCAAATGTATAGTTTTGTAATTATCCTTTTACTATAACCAAGTGTACCACAAAACTACTTCAATTCCTTCCAGGGTCAGCATCCCCAAAGACCTAAGAACCTAGGAGCATCCCACTAAATGCCCCACTCTCTTGTGTCACCACAGCAAGCACCAAATTATAATGAACATCTGAAGACCAGACACATCTGTGCCATAATGTTTAGATATTGTCATACCCTGCTGCAATCACTGGAAATATCACAAAATACCATTTATACTCAAAATCAATTCCAAATTACAATAATGATTAAAACTGCTAGTCCTGTTAGTTGATTTAAAAAAACTATATATTTCTGTCACATGTGTTCACTCTTAAGTACTCTGATAGTTTCACTTAAATATGAATTGATTTGCATTGAATTTAAAGTAGATAGTAAACAATAGAATATGTGTTATAAAACATAAAATTTCATGTTACCATGTAATAGATATTGCTGGATGAATTTTAAGGTACTGGTCGTTAAAAGGAATTTACCTGACGACCACAATGCTCCAAAGAACAAGTGGCTTAGAACTTGTAATGCAGAGAAAGTTTGTAAAGGAGGCAGTTGAGAAAACAGAAGGAAGTTTAGAGGTGTGAGCCCAGAGTCATTTATGTTTAGACAGAAGTCAATATGGTCAGGATTATTAGCTCTTTTCAAATTTCTGTATAAAATTCTGGTGTAAAGATAATGCACACTATTTTCTTGCTGAGCCCAGGCTGAGACAGTGTGAGCTCTTCTCTGTTGCTATTACTTAGACTGCCTGGAGGACCACTGGCAAGTTCTCCCACTTCAACACCTGCGAGCCCAAGTGGAAATTAGACTTTCCAGTGTTTCATCCTGTGACCTGTTCCGTCCAGTGTTCCTGTGACCACCTAGCAAAATTAGCCTTAGATTTAGATAATGGATTTAATGGCAGTGACCATGCTTCGCAATTGCATGGTGTTTTAGCATTCCCCGTCCAGTATTGGTATCTTAAGTGAGGTCTTCTAAAAACTTAAAACAGGAGTCCAACCATCAAAGGCCCTCATAGGCTAAACAGCTGATATGAGTGAGTGAGGATGACGTCAGAGGCTTGTGATTTTCCTGGTATATTGCAGTGTAACTGGGGCATAGCCAAGTCCTGGATACATTTCCCACCCACCATGGTTTTGCAGACACGGATTCTCCATGCAGGGTTATTGCGATGATGACCACTGTGTCTAGAGTTCTAAGTTTCTACCAAGATAAAAATTCCAGAATTTTGTGTCACATAGCCTGCTTCTTACATGCTGTGATCCAAATTCAGCCAGCCTGACTCCAAAGCTACTGACTTAAGAATGCAAGTAGAGAAAGAGTTTCTCAGACTGGAAGCAGATGACCCCAGGGGTGGCCTCCCCCATATTCTTGAGCACACCATGTGAACATCATTTGACAAAATTCTTCCTTTGGCATGCATGGTTCTCTCTGCAGGTATTTAAGAGTTTCATCTACAGATGAAAAGCTGAACTCAATGTCAACACTATACTCAACCTCACGCAGTTGAAGAAGAGTTGAGTCCGACTGTATTTCAGGTCCCAGCTGGTCTCAAATGACCGTGATCTATCTGTCTTTGTGCCCCACTTCCTGAAATGTTCCTAAACAGTCAGGTAAAAACTAGTGCTGTAATAGAACCAACCCCATTGGCAGAGGTGTGGGTGGGCCAGCCCCGAAGTTGTGAGCATAGAAGAGCTGTCCTCACTACTCATCTGTCATTTGGTGGAATGGGCAAGGGAGAGATGGTCCTGAGATCATAAAAACAGAAAGGCTGCCCCCGTCCCCCACCAACTGCAACACATGGGAGAGCAGGCCCTGCACCTTATATGGGCAGCACAATAGAGCTAACTGCTGGTCGAGGTGTGGGTGAGCCAACCCTGAAGTTGTGAGCTTGGGAGAGCTGTGCCTGTTACCATCTGTCATGTGGCAGCATAGGTAGGGAAGAGATACCTTCCTCACCCCTATCAATGCCTGAAGCATGTGAGAGAGACGGCTCTGAGGTCATAAGAGTGGGAGTGCTGGCCCT
Organism: Dicrostonyx torquatus; assembly: GCA_028555095.1. Lineage (NCBI taxonomy): Eukaryota > Metazoa > Chordata > Mammalia > Rodentia > Cricetidae > Dicrostonyx > Dicrostonyx torquatus. Next base: position 9,266,572 of record JAQHUG010000034.1, read on the forward strand.
GCCACTTGTCAGCTGCAGTAGTCTGGAGAGTAGTCCCTGTGTTACACCTGGGCAACAAAGTCCAGTTGGCCCTGAGGGTACAGATGGTGGAGATCTGACCCTGAGGACATGAAAGCAGAGGAACCGGTTTCACCCCTTGCATCACTACAAGGGGTGAACTCGCCAGGGAAATTCAGAAGAGAGCACCCTAGCTGTGAGAACAAGGGTGAGCTGGTGGGCTGACCAATCCTGCAACTAGGATGTGTTGGCCCACCCCAACATCCTCTTCATCTGTGATCTGCTGGAGCACATGAAGGGACCGATCCTGCAGACCCAAAGCTCCAGGATTTCCACAACACAGGACAACATCAGGATAACCAAGAGGAATTCCACTTAGGGTCCAGCATCAGTAACATAGCAGAAACCAGAGGCCTCCAACCAGACCAATGACTCTTTGCAATGAACACTTGCAAGTAAAGATATACAAAGGGTTTACTGCATGACTCACTGTGTCTCACTACAGTTTTCATGATAAGACTGATTTTTTTTCTTCTCTCTTTTTTCTTTTTTTCTCTTAAATTTTATTTTATTTTATTTTGTGGGGAAAGGCTACAAGGTCAGAGAGTAGATAAGAAGGGACTGGAAAATGAATGGGATGGAGATGCATGATATGAAACACACACACACACAAGAAAAAAGGAAGGACAAAGAAAGAACCAGTGCTGGCTTGATCTGGAGGTCTCTAACTTCTAACTTTCTCACTGAGATATATTTAACAGCCTTAAACAGAAGTTTAGTAGACAGAGTGTAGGCACCTGCTCCAACTGCTTTTCTTGGATCGGATATCCTAATCAATTGATTTCATGCTTTTCTAATGCCCAGATATATATACTTTGGTGTGCCCCATAAAGTATCACAGAAGAACTTAATTCTTCTGTTTGCCCAGAGATTTTTAACAGGTTGGTTGCAATAAGCTGAGGGCCCCCTCCTTCTCCTCACTCATGGAAACATTATCATGACTTGCTGATTCTTCTGGAAATAGCCACTTGCCATAGTGATAAATCTTGGGCATGCTCTATAACCTCTGATGCGTTTTGCATTTTCCCACCAAATTCCACTGTCCAAATTTGGACTCCCAGCTTGACCACAAGCAGATACGATTTCAGTTTGTGGGATTTTCCCAGCTTTTCTCTGCATTATGGCTGCGAAGCCTCTACCACCAGCTGAGTGTGAGCCAGCCCTCCAAAAAAGGCAATTGTGCTCTGTGATAGAATCACTCCTGGCTCCGCTCGGACTCTGCTGCCAGCTCTGCTCCTCCAGCAGCCTTTTCAGGATTCTGGAGCTGCTTCCAGGCCCTCTGCCCACTCACCAGTTAATGATGTAGGCCCCTGGAGCAGCTCTCAATCCTTTAAAAGGCCCGAGGAACAAAGGGGAGGAAACGAGGCATTCCCTTCTTCCCTAGTTCCCTGAGACTCTAGTTTGATTTTCATCATCACCCAGACTCTGTCGCTCTCCCATTCCTTTACTCCATAGTAATTTTCAAATTACCTATCATGTCTCAGGCATTTATTTTAGATCTTGGAGAAAGGTTTATTTAGAGACAGATGGCTTCTACAAGAACACTTCAGACAGCAGGGAAATGGATAAAGGGACAACATGAGTCATCCACAGCCCCTTATCAACAATCCTGGAGGCTGGAGGAGTTTGGAAATTTATCAGTTTTCAAACCATGGAGACCTTGCATGATTTCGTGATATATGTATATGTGTATTATAAATATGTATATGATGTGTTTTTATATGTATATATGTTACAAAACTCCAAAGTCAAGATTAACTTCTAAATTACACAAGTAACCCCATATCAACTCAGATAATTTTGAGTCAAAATTCATTCTGGCAGTATACATTCAGTCTCAGATTCTTCTAGATTTGGGATGGCATTCTCTTATTTTCATTTATTGTCTCCTGTCTCCCAACCAGCTGACACAGCACAGTCCCCTTGACCTTCCAAAATTCCCTTCAAAGTGAACTATTACTCTGATTATCACTGAACACCTTACAGTGAGCTTTCTTTTCCTACGCATGCCATTCTAAGTGAGAGTAACACTGCTGCCGCAGAATCCTGTTCTGTTTCAAGGAAAGGAAGCTGAAGTTCACAGAGGTTAAGCGGCTCTCACAAGGTTGTAGGGAAAGTGAACGGCAAGGCTGAGCCACCTCCCTTAGTACCGGAGGCTGTGTTGTTTCCATGATGCAAAACTTCTGCCTTCCCTGGGAGATGCTTTGACTCCATGCATGCCCTTCCTTCCTTTCTCCTGGCCATAGGTCTTGCTATTCACCAGGAGAGATCTCACGACCTACCTCAAAGATGTGCACCAATGGTCCTCAAGTTTTACTGTTTTGCTGGGGAAAAAAAAAAACTTCAGGATCAGACTTGTCTGAGATTTATCCTGACCCTCAGACAAGTTTGAGGATGTCAGTCTTTCCAAGGAGCTTTTCCCTGCTGAGGGACTAGAAGAGTTTACCAGATGACATTCATTTGGGGACTGAAATAATTTTGTTTGTGTAAAGTGTTTGATAGTCTTTCTGGAGTAGAGTAAGTGCTAGACAAAAGGTAACCATTGCTGTTGATATGAAGTCATCCTCTCTCTAGCAGTAGACAAGAGAATGAAACACAGTAGTATAGAGAAATCTACTGTGCTACAAGTACCTTTTCTGAAGAAGGCCAGTAGTCACATAATCAGTGACACTGTGAACATAGCACAGTGGCCCAAGATTCAGAATTACCCTGTGGTGCCTTCTGGATTCTGAGTCCTCCTGATACCAAACATCTGTGCAAAGGAGATAACGTAATAACTTACTGGGTCTACCACATTTTTTGAAAGAGAGTTTGGACTTTCTGAAGCCAAAACACATGCTTGATAAGAAGCAAGCCAGTAGGACACCAATGCCAGGATTTAAACAAAAGATCCAAATAGACACGAGCAGTGTGGAAGGAAGAGCAGAGTTACAGAGGCAGAGAAAGAGAAGAAAGAAGAGGACAATAAAATAGGAGGTAAAAATAAGAGAAGGATGAAGAGGAAAAAGAGAAGGGAGAAGAGGACAAGGGGGAATAAATGGGACATAGAAGAAGGAGAAGAGAGGGAGGAAAGTGTCTGTGACATCTGGAGCAATAGCTGTAGAAAAAAGAACTACAGTGAAATCACTGTACTGGGACTTGAACCGCAGATTCTGTGCTCTGACCTCCACATTGGCAGCCACAGATCCCACTGTCTCCTGAACTACAGAGTAATCGCTGTGCTGGGACTTGAACCACAGATTTGGTGCTCTTGACCTCCATATTGGCAGCCTCAGATCCCCCTGCCTTCTGGGACCAAGAAAGTAACAGAAATGAGAGCTGAGTGGGTGGAGAAGCCTGTATCAAGGTAGACAGCATATACCTGCTTTAAAAGACACAGCTGCAAATGTATTTTAGGCAAATGATATTGTGTGGGAACATGAGCCAAACATGTCTGGTCTTCTGACTTTCCAAGAGAAACCAGAAATCCAGATATCCATGGGAAAATTCCAGTGTTTTAATGTTGAGCACTAATTCCATTTATTTAAAGTCACTGTACAGGCAAACACACACACACACATACACACACACACACACACACACACACACACACCACACCACACCACACCATCTATGGGCTGGATTTAGTCTACAGGCCTCCAGTTTGGAATATGAACTTAATGGAAGAGAAGGGGTGTTTTCAGGGCAATGTCAGAACTGCTTTCTAGCAGAGACGGGAAAGCAGAGAGATGTGCTATCAGCATTCCAGAGATGAGCATTTAGAGGCAATTTCTAGGAGCAAACTCTGAAGAAAGAGCTCATCAGGAGTTATAAACCACTTCATAAATCCAGGAAAGAAGACATGTATGTCTCTAATTAAAATGGAATAATAAGAACCAGGTTTACCTTCCCAGCTGAAACAACTGAAAAGCAATAGATGAGCTGAAGGCAGGGAGGAAGTTCAGGGGAGACCACGAGGGAAGGGAAACAAATGGAAACAAAGCTCAATGACGTAATAAATATGAAGACGCCATATGTGTGTATGTGTGTGCGTGTGTGTACATTTACATCCGTATAAAGATGATGAAACCTATTGCTTTGTACAGCAGCATGAAATGTTAATTTTTAAGGTAATAGATTGCAGACAACTCTATACCGTGTGTCAACCATCATAGTGTTATGCCCAAGTCCTTGGGACAAGGTGACTACAGACCAACCCCCTCTAAAACCATGAGTCGGGCCAGCCGGTGGTGGCGCACGCCTTTAATCCCAGCACTCGGGAGGCAGAGGCAGATCTTTGTGAGTTCGAGACCAGCCTGGTCTACAAGAGCTAGTTCCAGGACAGGCTCCAAAGCCACAGAGAAACCCTGTGTCGAAAAACAAAACAAAACAAAAAACAAACAAAAAAAAAAAAACTCATGAGTCAAAATAAGCCTTTTTCTGTAGGGTGTTAATTTTGTCATAGAGATACAAAAGGAAGTAAGACGTCTGATGGGTAGACTTCAGCTATGGATACAATAGGTGTTAAAGATTGACAGCACATACTCCCCTTGTTTCCCATTCTTGGCCAAAACGTTCTCCAGTTGCAGGCTGAGGAAACCTAAAAACTCCTGCTCTGAACATGTACCTGCCTTCTGAAAGCAAGCCCTCTCTTTGCTCCCCTTTCTCAGTGCCTTTTCTTTCTCTAGAGATGCGGGGCTCAACCCAGGTAATGATAAAGCAGTTAAGCACGAGGCCTCTGTGACTGAGGCTTTCTGTCGGCCTGCCGTTTCCCTTGGTTGGGCCCCAGTGTCCACATCTATGGTCATGTTAAACTATATCATCTAACGAAATTGATTACCAGTGTTTTCATGTAGCCCAGACAGGCCTCAAATTAATTATGTAGTCAAGGATGACCTTGAACTTCTGATATTCTAACGGCTGCCTCTACCTCGCAAGTATGGAGTCGCAGATACGTACCAGCATCAGAACACAGTCCAAGAACGGCGTAAGTGAGAATTCTGGGCACTTGTGGGAAAACCCCAAGGAAAAAAAAAATGACAAAGAGTCTCGTGACCTCAGTTTCTTAAAAACACAGAATTGGCCAAGCGGTGGTGGTGCACGCCTTTAATCCCAGCACTCGGGAGGCAGAGGCAGGCGGATCTCTGTGAGTTCGAGACCAGCCTGGTCTACAAGAGCTAGTTCCAGGACAGGCTCCAAAGCCGCAGAGAAACCCTGTCTCAAATTGTTCTCGGATCGTGTTTCTGGGCTCCTCACAGGTGAAGCAGATACAGTCCACTTCTGCTGCTATTACTCCTATTCTTATATGGAAGACCATGTGTTTGCCACGTGTGGCTTGTCCGTGTCATTGAACGCCTTACTCGTGAGATTCTTCTCAACTCCCAGAGTATAAATTGCCCGATGCTCTGAATAAAGTGGGCTATTGCTCATTTTCAGGTCCGGCTCTCCCAGGCTCACACTGCCTGCTAGAATGGTGAAAGTACCACCACGCCCAGTTTAGGCAGGGCTGGGAATCAGGACCTTGCACATGCAAGGCAGCCACTCTGCCTGCATTCCCAGCCCAAATAAATAGCCGTGAGGAAGAAAAAAGGATTTTTTTGTCTATCCTGCTGTTTCCTTACAGCAAACTTCTTCCGGGAACTTTAAAGGTCATTAATTTAATAATTCACTTTTTATAATGATTACTCCTCAACCATATTAGTTCTGATCTGCACAAGGTGATTTAACATTTTGCAAGGACAAGGAAAATTGCTTTTGACCTTTTGGAAGTGAAATTTAGGGTTTATTGTTTCAAATCTCCCAGGTAAATAATGATTTAGAGTGATAAATTGCACGATTGCATTTAATCTGTGCCCGAGGCCAGGGTATACTACAGAACAAAAGCGTCTAGATAAAATTGTGATTGTGCTCAGCAGCAGGAACAGCCAGTAAGGAACAGCTCTTAGGAAAGCAAGCCTTTCTCCAGAGCGCAAGATGGTGCAGAGGCCTGGGGATTAGTCCCCTTTCTGCCTGCTGTAACTGATGGGGAAGATGCAGCCCCTTACCAGAGGCTTCAGAGTAGAAGAGCTGGGGATTCCGACCTGTATCCAGGGAGTGTGTGCTCAAATCCTCCGAATAGCACGAGTCAAACAGAGCTCAACTTTACTGAGAGTAGATTAAGGTGGTTAGGTGGTGTTCTATTTTGCAGCCTACAGCTAGAGTTGTAACTTCAATGAAGCAATGCTCTTGCTGGGCAAGGTACAAGAAAATAGAGTCAGAAGGCCTGGGCTCGAATCCAAACTG
>JAQHUG010000034.1:9290851-9301663 GCA_028555095.1 Dicrostonyx torquatus
TCCATCTTTACTTTATTCTTATTACTTTTTCTACAAGTTTACTGTCTCTTTAAAGACTTTGTTTTATTTTTTAAAATCCATGTACTTCTTTTCATAACTCTCTGTACTCTTTTTCTTTCTCTCCTAAGCCTACATGCATTTATTCAACACTGTGACCCATTTAGAGGTCTTTTTTACCTGAATCTATCTTTATTGTGTATCTGTAATTATTTTCTGGCCAGAAGCTTTTTTTTGTTTTTGTTTGTTTGGTTGGTTGGTTGCTTTTTTGTTTTGTTTTGTTTTTTGCTAAGTGGGCAGACCTGCCTCTAAGACTGTGAGACTGCCGGGTGGGATCTGTCCTCACCACCTCAACTCTGGGAAGCACCATGTAGCATATAAACCCTTTTTATCCAAGTAAAGGCTAAATCTGTCATGCAGCACACTGCATGGCCTAGAAATATCTCTGTGTCTGGTGGCAGGAATCTGCTACACTCTCCTACCTGTGTATGCCTAGAAGATCTGATTCTGCTGCATGCCCAGGCAGGAAGTGCTGAGCCATGGGCATGGTCTCAGTGACTTTTCTACCCATCCCAAGTGAGCATAGAATCATCTAGAACCTGAAGTGGATGGTGGGCATCTGCCCCAATATCAGACCACTTTGGAGCACCAATTTGTTGGGTGGCAAGCCTGTGCTTCCCATATCAATATTTCATTTGTATGTTAGTAAACAAAGCTTTCCTGAAGATCAGAGAGTAAAACAGTCACCCTGGTCAGCCTTACAGACACACACCTTTAATCCAAGTAGCCACACTAGTTTGCCATAGAAACCGGGCAGTAACAGTACACAACTTTAATCCCAGCACTAGAGAGGAATATAAGATCGGAGGAGACAGCTCTCTGTCAGTCTCATTCTGAGGATTCCTGGAGGCACGATCATTATTTTAGACTGAGGTAGAGGTAAGAGCCAATGGTTGGCTGTTTTACTTTTCTGACCTTCAGGTTGAACCCCAATTTCTGTCTCTGGGTTTTTATTTATCATACTATATATAGTCTTCTTCACATTGCCATCCCTTTGTGTTTTCATATCTCCAAACTCTCTCTTGTTACAAAGACACCTGCCACACTTCCTTTTGTTATAAAGGATTCTCTTGACATCATTTGAATTTGACTATCTCTGCAAAGGTCCTATTTACAGGTAAGGGTGCCTTCTAAGGTTATGAGGGTTAGAATTTTAATACAACTTTTTAAATACAAAAAATACTCAGTCTAGAACCATTTGAATGTATAACATGATTATGAGGATGTCCCAGAGGGTGTAAAATGGCATCTGTTCAAGAGATGCTTATGTTGGTCAGCTTCATAGTGATATGACATACACTTGAAGCAAACACCTTGCAAGAAGAAAAGATTCAATTTGGCTGATGATTTTATTGGTTTCTGTTCAAAGTTACTTGACCCTGTCACTGCAGGCAAATGAGGCGACACAATGAATCAAGGCAGAACTGTGTGTCCGATGAAGTTTGCTCACCTCATGGCTAACAATAAGATGAAGAAGAACAGGAATATAGTATGATCATTAAGAACATGATCTCCAGTCAGCTAACATCCCTCCACTAGACTTTCCCCTACAGGCTCAATCACCTTTCAATAGTGCCAGAGACTTGAAAAAAGCCATTAACATATGGGACCTTAATGACATTTACTATCCAAATCAGAAGGAATGATGTTTTCCCTTAAGTATAAATTTCAGCCTTATCCTGATATTTTTTCTCTCAACATCAATAACTTCTTCTTAATAATACATTGCTTAATAGTTTTCTCAAGAATATCTTGTTCTATTCTGACATAGTATAGATTCAAACTATGTGTTTAATGAGTACTTCATAAAAAATATTTTTATTTCTTGCATAAGTACACTGCTACTTGTTTTTTCTCAACATTTTAATCAATAGAACAAATGAAGACGTAATAGTATGATATATATGAACTAATTTAAAACTGTAAATTTAGAAATATAAAACAGTATGGGGCTTAGAGACAACACATGTTAAATGGAAGATACAGAGAACTCTTTTTGAGAGATTAAAATGAAGTCAATAATTATCAGCCTTAGCTCTTTGCAGACACTCTATAAGTACAATTCATATATATTTTTCCTGTTGCCAAATCCCTATTGAAAGTTTGACATATGCTAACACAGGAGTGACTATGCTTCAGATAGTAAAGAGCACATGGGAAACTGAGGAAGGAGGGAACCCTTCAAGTCTGCTGACATTCCCAAGATCCAATGACTTAATCAACCCAACATCAGAAGAAAGGAAATCTGAAGACTACCATTAACAATGTGTCGAAATGCTTTGGGTTCTGAGAATTTGTAGCTCACTGTTAGAACATAGAATGTTATTTTATCACTATGGATAACCAGTTAGAAAGTAAAGCAGAATGTGTTAATCATATAGAAGGAACAGGTTGTATTTATATATCTAGGAATATATATGTGTAAAATGAAAATTAAAGAAGCAAAGAACATGAATTTGAAAAAGAGCAAGTTGGAGTACATGAAAAGGGCTAAATGGAGAAAAATAAAGGATAACATGATATAATTACATTTTAACTTCAAAAATTTTAAAAGTCAAGTCATAACCTTATCCTGATGATAAGAGAGAATTACTCAAGAAATAGAAATAGGAAGTAGATTAATTAACTCTTTTCTTAAGCACTCACTTATTCATACAATAAATATCTCTGTTGCATTGTTATTTTAGGTTTAGATGATGCAAAATGAAAAAGACATAGCCCCTATTCTGCATAAGTTTGCAAGGCTTATGTGGCCTTTTTAATTGCTCTTAATGGATTACTTTAAATACTCGAGACTTGATAGTTTTCCTTTGTAAAACAGCAGCAGTAGATACTAAAAATTCTTCCTGGAAAACTTTGACGGATCTGGGAAAATTGATTCTATGGATGCTTGACAGGAAGCTTTATCACACAATACTTAAAAGGAGGAACTGTGAAGGTAAAGGCCCAGCTGCTCAAAGGCAAGCTCTACCACCAATCATTACTATCTCTCACCAAACTGTTTAACTTTTCCTAACTTCAGAAATGTTGTCTCTAAAGAAAGATTATCAGTATCTGCCCTGAGGGGGATGCTGCAAAGCTTCAATATGAAGATGTCTTAAACTGCAAAAATAAAGCTCAATGTATAACCGGAAGGGCCTATAACATGCATATATTACTACATGTATGATGAATGCTGTACATGCACCATTCATGTGTGTGTTTATGTTTATAGATCACATATAGTGTACAAGAGCTGGCTTACACATACGTGAAATTTTCTTTTACATATTTTAACTAATATTTGGGTTAGGTTATTAACATTAAAAAATATATATTTAGGTGCTTAAAGAATCTAAGATTCTTGATATAAACCAACAGGCCAAAATCACCTTGAGAGAGTATGATTTGTTTTCCTTAAAGCACATCCTTGGTATGTCTGGCTATATGTTAAGGAATGGCTTAAAATTATTTATAAATATCTGATTATTCGATAAATGCATTGCAAATATCCCACAATTGTGAATTGGATTTGCTAGATTTGTGCTTAAATTGATATTTTAATGTAATTTAATGTAAATGCTAATATAAGAAATATTAACCCAAGCCATACACTGACTAATTTATGAAACTCAACTTCCCAGAAAGATGCTATGATTTGCAATTGCTTAGTATGTATGAAATATTTATGCATCGTGTGCTACCTGGAGAAATTAACGTACTCTGTACCCCTGAGCCATCTTTTCTGCTAAAGATACAGTAAAAACACATTGGAGGTTTAAGAGACTAGACAGGATAGTGGTAGGCAAATTTCTTTTATGTCCAACCTGGACTCAGATCTTCCTTTGGCCAACAGAAGACCAAGATAGGCTATTTAGGCAGAATGGAAAGAGATAAATTGACTGGAGATGAGAGGCTTGAGACAATCACTGGATTAGTTGTTTTTCTAATGCTTTGATGAAACACAACTTATGGAAGAAAGCTTATTTGGCCTTATGGTCCCAAAGGGGTAAGGGTCCATTGTTGCAAGAAGCCATGATGACAAATTTCAGGCAGGTGACAAGAGTAGAAAACTGAGAGCTCACACCCTCAACCACAAGCACAAAGCAGAGAGAATGAGTTAGTGTTATGAGTCTTTGCACTCTCAAAGCCTATCTCTAATCAATAAAGATATAACACAACTCAAAACTGTCTGGAACGAACATGACTTGATGAGACAACCACTAAACTCATCACAGTGGTATGTCTATGTCAGCAGCTATATGAAATTGTCCATTCCCATGTATTGGATTCCATGACACAATCCAAAACTTTCATGTGCAGATGGGAAAAGAGAGTAATCCTATTCTAAAAATCCTATTCCGTTAATTCCCTCACCAATTTCTACCTTACAAGTGATTCTTCCTACTCCTCAAGTTTGCCCACCATATGAACTGTCAAAGTTCCAGGCTTTGAGATTCTGTCTTGAGGAACACTCCTATCTCTGAGCATATACTAAAATAAAATAGCTCCCTACAATTCCCTTTTTTAATCTCGCTTCTGAATGCTTTCTCTCTTGATGGTCACAGAACCTGGAAACATTATTTAGAGGTGTCAACCCAATTTCTGTATTTCACACCAGCAACAAGAACTGAAAACTTATCTGCAATGACTCTCTGCTGTTTACTCTAGACACTAGGTTGACCTAATGTAAGCACACTGAATGGGCAGGCCTTTTTTACAGCATTAAGAGAGCAAGAAGAAAACAAAGAGGGTTCCTATGCCCACTCTCTAGAGTAGACCTTACTTTACAGAATGATTTCATATACATATCTCACAAAAATGAATTTTCCATACAGCAAAATCTTACTAAACTGTTAAAATTTTTTGAACAAAGTATTATATATAGTAAAAGTATAAAATATGGAATTGACACCAGTGTGTCTTTTTAAGAACCAAAATTCAATTCAAAATATGGAGTAAAATTACTGGCTAAGAAAGATGATCAAATATAACATGTCTTTGCCTGTCAACAACAATTCATTATTGCCACAAGAATGTATGTAATCTCTGTGTGTGTCTTTGTGTGTTTTTCTCTAACATTTGTCAGCCTAGATGCTGTATTGAAAACATGGGGGTTACTCCTAATAAGCAATGTGAACAAATATTTGTATTATCTCATTGCAGTTTGGAAGTCCTTTGTTACTATAGCATAACTCTGCTGCCTCTGACTGATACATTTTTACAGTAGGAGTTCTGTATCCAAGAGGGAATGAACTGAGAATAAAACAAAAGATGCTTAGAGTCACTCAGGTTAATCTAATTTAAGGAAACTAACATTTGAACAGCGTAAATGTAAGCAGTTGAGACTCTGGGGAAATTTGAAGTTAAAGTTGTATGCAGAACAAATTTAAAGAGTCAGTTCAGTGTGAGAGACAGTTTCTCTTTTATTTTTAATGGAAAGACCACCCTTCTGCAGAGTTCAAACTGTGATCTGGGCTCTTTTAATCCTCTCGATAAGCACCAAAAAAGCAAGTGCTTCTTCTAATACTCATGAATCTTCCAACCTTAACCAAAACAGACACCATCTCAATATGTCCACATGCCTAGCAATTTATGGAGAGTAGAAATATGTCCAGGAAATTCTGGCCAGAAGAAGACTGTGAGGAAACAAAGGGGCAAGGGGACGCCAACCTGTGATAAAACAGAAGAGCCAGGATGGAGAAGGAAACTTTTAATAATGTCCAAAAGAGACTCTGTGTATGAAGACAATTTAAACATAAATATGACTTCCACAAATGATGGAGGAAAAGTTGTCAGGAGAATTCACAAAGGATGTAGTGACAGATGTGAGAAAACTCTGAGAACATTCCAGAATGAAAGACTATCTCTATGTTCTGGGCTGCTGTCTGACATTTATGTTAGAAAATTTCAATTGATAGTAGACAAGCTACTTACATTTTTTAAGGATTAAGAAATATCTGTGAGAAACAAACATTTGTAGGTTGCTCCCATAGGCTTTGTACCACATTTGCCCTAGCCTATTTTGCAGGCAGGACAACATTGTGATTTGAAGGGTATGTGGCTGGGTTGGTATTTGCATTTCTCTCTTCATAGCCTGCAGAATATCTTCCTGTTCCAAAGACACTAAGTGTAGGGGTGAGGGTTCTGTGCAGGTACCAGCTCGACTTCTCCATGTTCAATGAGTTGTGTGGATGTTGGAAATTATTGTCAGTTTGTGAAACCAAACTACTGTCTTAGGCTGGGTTGTTTGGGGATTTTCATAAGACTCCCTTGACCAACAACGCAATTGGATATAACCCAGTTCCAGTACAGGATGCTTCATTTGGTGTAATTGGTACTCCATCTCCCCCAATGATTTGGAGACTTTACTAGGATCACCTAATAAAGTTAGCGATGGTGTTAGTCAGCTTTCTGTTACTGTAAAAAAGGGCCGATAAAAGTAGCTTACAAAGAGAAAAAGGTTGATTTGTTCCACAGTTTCAAAGGTTCCATGCCACGGACCTGGTTGCTTTGATGTGTGCAGAACAGCATGGTGAGAATGGATGGCAGGGTAGAAGTAGGTGCCTCACAGTCCCTCTAAAGACACCTCCCGAATCACCTGAAGACCTCAAGGTTGGCACCATTCTTGAGCAAAACACAGACCTGAATTTGGCAGGTAACTGCACAGCCTCATAGTCACACCTTCAGAAGAAACTACAGTCAAGTTAATGAGAAACTTTTAACTCAAGGTTAAAATCTTGAACCAGATAAGCTATACCCTAACTCCTCATTTATACACGGTGAGACAAGTATTTTGGTTTAATTTGGCTTGTAATAATAAAATACTGTTACTTCTTTGAGAATTTCATACATAATTATATATAAATATTATTTGGTCAAATTTGCCCCCATAGACTCCCTGTAACTCCTTCCAGATCTCCCTTCCTATCTCATAAATACATGTCCTCTTTAGGTCTAATTTATGCTAACCATATATTCACAAATGTAAAGCCATCCACTGGAGCATGGTCTACCTACTAGGGACTCTTAAACAAAACTGACTCTATATCACCCACAATTCATCAATTCTTATAGGTCCTCAGCAGGTACAGGCACTTACCACCAACCCTGACAACCTGAGTTCTATCCCCAGGATCCACATGGTAGAAGGAAATACCAATATTGTCCTCTGACCTCCACATCTGTGTTGTAATATTTGTATCAACCCGCAACACATAAACACAGATAAATGCAGTTTTTACAAAAATTTAAGATGTTGGTGAAATGAAACACACAAGATAGTTATTGATAACCATGATGATTAAATCAATTAAAAAGTTTTTGAAAGCAGATTCTCAAAAGATAATTAAAAAGGGGAGAGCAGGGGCTGGAGAGTTGGCTAAGTACACTGGCTGCTTTTCCAGAGGACCTGGGTTAAAATTTGAACACCTACATTTGAATAACTACAGCTCACAGCTGTCAGTTATTCCAGTTCTAGCATACTAAATACCCCAATATAGACATACATGTAAGCAAAGCATCAATGCACATAAAATAAAAATAAGACAGTCATTCTAAGAGGAAAAAAAGGTGAGAATGGGCTCAAACTTCTGGAAATTCTCTTGATGCCTAAACTTAGGGGTATAATGCTTTTAAAGACAAAACCATAATTACATCAGTAGGTAAGTGGAGGGTACATTAGTGAGGGATTTAGAGTGGCCAAAATAAAATCTACTCTTTTTTTTTTCAAGATTCGGTATATTTTAGACTCAATATTGGATTTGGTGATAAAATAATATTCATATATATATATATTATATGTATATCATATGTAATATATATAATACTCCACATTGACCAAGCAGCCTTGGCTAAATTATTTAAAATTTTTGAGATTTGGGTTACTTATCTATAAAATGGGCTTAATTATATATATCTTGTATTGTTATTGTGAATTACAGGTGATATAACACATTTAAAGTACTGTAACAGTTTTGAGAATGTAGCAAGTCTTCAATAAATGTCAGCTTGTGGTTTTTATTTAAAATCTAACAGCAGACATTGACATGTAGCAGATAAGGTCAAACTAAAATTCAGATGTGCATAACTAAAAGAAGTTTTTACTCAAAATGTCTGGAACAATAAGGTATATTTGACAGGTTAACAGAACTAAGGAGATGAGAAAGATGGGAACTTGAGGAGAGTTACTGGAATGTCTCTAAAGCCCCTGGTTGCTAGGGATGCAGCCTCTGCAGGTGGAGGGAAGACAGAACCAAAGGGTTACTGTCAGCTACAGGAAATCCAAACAACAGTCAGCAAAAACAGCAACAAATGGGAGGGGAAAAACTCAAAGGGTTCTGCACAGCAACAGAAACAATGATAAAATAAGATGAAAACCTATTGATTGGGGTAAAATACTCTCATCCTGTACATCTAAGGAGTTCATGGGCAAAATATATAAGTAACTTAAAGAACTGTACAGGAAGAAAAAATTCAGTTTGAAAATGGACAAAATATTTTTAAAGATATGCGAATGGCCAATAGGTATGAGTAAAAAATGTTCAACATCACTCTTCACAATGGAAATTGAAGCCACAATAGGCCACCTCACTTCTGATGGAATGGCCTTTACCAGCCAAGTAAGAGGTGAGCAAGGGAGAGGATATAGAGAAAGTCAAACTGGTACACACTGTCCACAAGAACGTGAGCACAAATATTACAAAGAACAGCATGGAACTGCTTTAAATTTTAACTAAAAATACAACTACCCAAGGAACTAAAGTCAGTATGTTCAAACGATTTTTCCACCCCTGTGCTTATTGCAGAATCATTCAAATTAGCCAAGATAAAGAACTAGCATATAGTACCCATTATGTTCATTGATGGAAAAACGAATATGCTAGCTGCAGTAAACCAGAAACAGACAAATACTGCATGATATCATTTAGATGTGAAATCTAAATGTTGAACTCTTGTTTTTTGTTTGTTTTTTGGTTTGGTTTGGTTTTTCAACACAGAGTTTCTCTGTAGTTTTGGAGCCTGTCCTTCAACTAGCTCTTGTAGACCAGGCTGGTCTCAAACTCACAAAGAGTCTGCCTCCTGAGTGCTGGGATTAAAGGCATGTGCCACCACTGCCCAGCTAATGTTGAACTCTTAACATAAAGTGTGGAACTATACTGAAAGAGTGAGGACAAGGAAAAGAAAGAATGGGAGGTTTTTATCAAAAAGCACACTTCCAGACAGACAGGAAGAATTACGTTTGACACTGCGGTACACAACAGGGAACTCTAGCCAGTAATACTGTATTGTATATCTCAAAAAAAAAAAACTAAGAGTAAATTACAGGTGCTTTACCATTAAAATGT
The DNA here is from genome assembly GCA_028555095.1 of Dicrostonyx torquatus. NCBI lineage: Eukaryota > Metazoa > Chordata > Mammalia > Rodentia > Cricetidae > Dicrostonyx > Dicrostonyx torquatus. Next base: position 9,300,235 of record JAQHUG010000034.1, read on the forward strand.
GATAGGGAGCAAAGACGTGGAGCTGGTGCTCAACTAGGAACTTTGCCCCTGCAGACTGTGGCTCATGGTACCAGGGGTACTCTGTACTCTACTAGAGAACAGTAACCATCAACATCCCCCAGATACAAACCCTGTGACCTACAATAGAGACTTAAAACCTTCAAGATATTGGTATAATTGTACCATAATGGATATGGGAACAACCAACCACTTTTTTGTTTGTTTGTTTTGTTTTTTGCTTTTCAAGACTGGGTTTCTCTGTAGCTTTGGAGCCTGTCCTGGAACTATCTCTTGTAGACTAAGATGGCTCAAATTCACAGAGATCCTCCTGCCTCTGCCTCCCAAGTGCTGGAATTGAGGGAATGCACCACCACTGCCCAGCTACCAACCACTTTTTGATTGGCTGTAAGGCTTGCTGCATGAGACTCCTGACACTGCTAAAGTGGTCTAGAACTTGTTTGTCACTTGATGGGTCGTGGGACTAGGGAAAAACATAATACTACTGTTCTGCTAAAGGAATAAAATGTTTAATGACACATGATTATATTTAAAGATAAGTGCCTAACTCAGCCCTCATCAGAGCAGCTTCTTCTTATAGCAAATGAAAATTAACAGAGACCCACAGCTGGACAATGTACAGAAAGTAAGAGACTTTGGAACACTCAGCCAAAAAGATGTCTTCATTAAACCCCTCCCCCTCAAAGCTTAGGAAGCAAAACATACCATAGTAAGCAGTAGAGGTGGTAGATGACGCCAAGGAAACAGTGTCTTCCGGGCACAGCAGGATTAGAGCACATATAAACACACAGATGCAAGACTTGCACAGGTTCATGCCAAATAGGGTCTGAACACTGAGAGGGAGAAGAGAATATGGGGCCCTAATTTAACCAGAAGTTATTTGCAGTTGGATCCAGCTGGCAAAAGGGAAAATCCATTTCTCCAATAGAATGTCGCTGGGTATACCAACCACACTCCAGGGCAGGCTCTATGCCCAGGAGGAGATAGCCAACACAAATTAAATTCCGTGATTTTTGTTTTTGAGGTTGTTGGTGTCTGTGGACTTTTTGTTTCATTTTGTTTTGTTTTCTATTTTTTTGTCTTTTTGGTTTCTTGTTGTTTTGATTATCACATGCCTATTTTTGTTAGGTTTCCTAAAAAAAGAAAGACCATGAAGTTGAGTGAGTGGGGATCTGGAAGGAGTTTAGGGAAAGGGAAAAACATGAGCAAAATGAAAAATGTTTTTAATATGAGAAGAAGGAAAGAAGAGTGTGACGATCAGGCCAAAGTGTACTAGATAAGGGTGTTCCAGGCCATCCAGGAGAGATAGATAGATAGATAGATGATAGATAGATAGATAGATAGATAGATAGATAGATAGATAGATAGATAGATAGATAGATATGATAGATAGACAGATAGATAGATAGAT